>QODF01000040.1:1000066-1022023 GCA_024372805.1 Oostethus manadensis
AGACCAGCGATGTTGTTTGGTTTAGAGACAGTGCCGCTGAGGAAAAGACAGGAGGCAGAGCTGGAGGTAGCAGAGATGAAGATGCTGAGGTTCTCTTTGGGTGTGACCAGGATGGACAGGATCAGGAATGAGCACATCAGAGGGACAGCACATGTTAGAGGTTTTGGAGATAAAGTCAGAGAGGCCAGACTGAGATGGTTCGGACATGTCCAGAGGAGAGATAGTGAATATATTGGTAGAAGGATGCTGAGTTTTGAATTGCCAGGCAGGAGGCCTAGAGGAAGACCAAAGAGGAGGTTTATGGATGTAGTGAAAGAGGACATGAAGGTAGTTGGCGCAAGAGAAGAGAATACAGAAGACAGAGTTAGATGGAGGCAATTGATTCGCTGTGGCGACCCCTAACGGGATAAGCCGAAAGGAAAAGAAGATCAGATGATCAAAAGATTTAAAGACCATTACTGAAAAAACCCCAAACCACCATAATATAGAAATATATTTTTTTAAAGGACTCAATAATGAGTAGCTAGTAAGGTGACAGTGAAGATGGCTTCACGGAGGGCATCCACGGTCTGGGATGATGTCCATATTTGTAAACTTCCTTTGCCATCCATTTTCAAAGGTTCTCATCAATGTTATCAGATGAACAGACAGAATGGTTCAAAAGAGTGATGTTATTTTGCTTGAAGAAGTCCTTTGTCAGGCGAACAGTGTGAACTGCTGTGTGAAAAACCCTGTCGTTGCCACACACATGAGGGCTATCAGTCATTAGGGATGTCCCCTTGCCTTTGTCGCCCTTGCACAACATGAAGCTCCATTGTTCCATTGAAGGAAAACCCACCAAAGAGTCATGAAGGCAACTCTTACACTGTGCCGTGTGGAAAACATCTCCTTGTCATTCCAGTAATGTTGGAAGCACTCCGTCAAAGTTACATTTCTTCTCATCAGCGAAAAAAACTTTCTTCAACCATCATGTCTTATGGTGCTCTCGTGGAAATTCAAATTTGAGGGCAATTTTGTGGCGTTGAAGAAGACAAGGCTTTTGAAAATGTTTTTTTGTTCTTAAAACCCTTTTCTTACAGATGCCATCTAATGGTTATTAGACTGCACTCTGCACCAGTAACAACCTTCATTTGGGCTGTTTCCTGCAATACAATGTTAACACAACAGAACGCGTTGAGAACAACGCGTCAATGTGCTTCAGTAAACTCACTTTGAAAGTGAAAAGAGATATTCAAAATTACAATCTATTTTTAAAGTCTTAAATTAAAGTATCTATATGGGTTGATTAGTTAGTTAGGAGCCAGATGAGGTGGCTTGGGGATGTGGTTAGGATGCCTCCCGGATGCTTCCCTCCGGAGGTGTTCAGGGCGTGTCCGACAGGTAGGAAGCCTTGAGGAAGACCCAGGACATGTTAGAAATACTACGTCGCTCATCTGGCCTGGGAATGCCTCGGGATCCGCTAGGAAGTGCTGGGTAAAGTGGCTGGGGACAGGGAAGTCAGGGATTGCCTGCTTCGGCTGCTGCCCCCTGACCAGATCTCGGATAAGTGGATGAAGATGGATGGATATATAGGTCAATCTGTATTTTAAAAAATTATATAAAAAACAGAGGGCAGGATCATTAATTATGTACGAATTTAAAAAAGAAGGTTGCTGTCGAACCCCCCCTCCCCCCAAAAAACAACAATCACAAGAGATGGTGCTCAAGCAATAAACTCTAGGGAGCAAAGCAAGCAGTCTTGTTTGTATATTCATATTATTGTTTTCTTCATCCTGTCCTGTTCTATAAATAAAAAATCCTTATTACTGTAGAGCTGTGACCACCATATTCAAAAATATCATTCCAAAAATGATCCACCATGAGAGTGGAGTTGGCATTAAAATAAGGCTCCCTGCAGACTGACTGACAATGTGTGCGCATTTGCCTGTGTATTGTTTCTGCCTGCTTTGTATGAACACTTTTGTGTCACAGGTTGTGCGTCAAACACATGACAGATTGTATGCGTAGTACAGTAGTTGTGCTCAGCAATGTCGTGTTGAGGTAAAGCAGGTTTCTAAGATGTTGATGCGGTAATTACGTTGTCTTTTCCTGCATGTGTAGCACTCTGCTTAACCTCTGTGTGGCGAGCTGTAATCTAAGTGTAGTCTGTACTATCTATTTATTCAACAGGGTTTTTCATGAAAGTATTGTTGTTTTGTAATGAAATACAAGCTGACAGCTTTAAAAACATGGACTTTTCGATAGAAGGCAAGATTGTGTACATTTTGGTTTGATTTTGCTAGTTTATAGTTTCTACCTTTCTTTTAGAAATTGACAAAACAACAGGCAACTGTCAATCACTCAAATGATGCACTTCCTTATTTGACTTGCTTTTTGTGGTAGTTACGTTCCATGCCTACAAGCAACTGGAAAACATAGCTCACTCCTGCCCATGGAAAACCCTCCTGCTAGCGTGACCTTTGATGTTCTCCTCCAATCTCTGACCCACTTCTGCAATAAAAGTGGAATTCTTAGATTGGACTCAACTCCATAAGTCTTAAATTGTGATTGTTCACTAGACTCTAGTTTCGTGGAATAGGCGCAGGAGAGGCGCACCTTTGCCTCGCCTTGCCTGCGCCTCGCCAATGGGGCGTGTTTTAGGCGCATTTTGCAATTTCGTGCCAGGTGAAGCGCAAGTGGCATAAAGGGAGGAGAGAAGGCGTGACTGGGTTTAACACAGCCGTGTCAAATCTTCACCAATCAAATGAGCTCCTCTCCTCACCTTTAAATGCGCCGCAGGCTAAGCAAATTGCAAGTTTCATTGAATATGGATGAAGACGGCCAAACTTCTCCCAGATGGAAAGTGATGTTTTGGTCCGGGAGGTCCAAGCTCGCAGTGATCGAATTTCTGGTCAGGCCAGCAGACCCCCACCGACTGTTGATACAAAAGTGGCCTGGGAGGAGATTACAAGTATCCTAAATCAGGTTTGCCCTGACGTACTGAGAATCGTTGCCCAGTGTAAAAAACGGTTCAATTATGTCAGAAGAAGAGCGAAACAAAAACTATCAGAGCACCGAAGGCACACGATGGCCAACGGGGGCGGCCCCTCAACCAGTGTGATATTGAGCTCGGCAGGGGGCCATTGCATCCTCTACCCTCTCAGCTGTCAGTATTGAGGGTTTTGGTGGGGTTGAGGCTGGTATTACAGGTAAGGTAAGCATTTTCCCCCCACTAATAATGACCCCAAAATATGCCTCTCACAGGACACAACAAAGATGACGATATTTAACCTTACTGTGGACGATCATTTTTGGAGCAGTAATATAGTAGTAATAATACAGTATATAGAAGGAAAAAAACACACACCGCAGCGTCATGGTGGACTTGGGCAGTTAAGTTTTAAAGATGCAAAAAGCATAGTCCTAGCATGTTCGCAATCACCATACTTCCTCAGTTTAGAGATGCATTCATGGACACTCCAAACTCCACAAGACCTTTATTATGCATGTTTGTATGGTCTAAGTAAACAGAAAGACATAGAAAACTACTAAGTGGCTATTGGTTGCTTTCCAGGCTTGGAAGTCCCAGAAAATACACTCAAAATGTGAATTTGAATCAAATTACATGCTGTCTTTGAACACAGCCCCTCTGCTCATTGTTAGTGTTCATGATACAAAAACACATGTTAACCATATTTCTGTAGTAAAAATACCATTGGAAGGCATATTTACTGTGTTACATGTGTACCGAAATATTGAAATATTTACCATTAAAAAATGTTGCCCGTTCTTCCGGGTCTGGAGGATGAGGGGCAAGTGACGTTGACAACAGGCTTTCCTACCCGGAACTCCTCCTTCACTCCAATGCTTTCTCAGTTGTAATGGTCCAATTCTGGATGAATTGCTGTTCTTTGTTATATATACAGTATATGTATATATAATTTACATTATGCCCGCTGGTTGTGTTGAAAGCTTTTGCTGGAACACTCGAAGAGAGAGCGTAAGCTTGTTGACATTTTTTAAAAACACCATTTGCCTCAGCAAACTTTGTGGGACAAGTGTTTCCATACTGGCCCGTTGATGAAAATAAAATGTAAAAAACCTACAAGTCGTTCGACTGTGTAATTGCATGTCAAGGTGTCAGTAGATCATTTCTGTTGCTCCTATGCTTCATAGTAGAAAGCCTAGTACTCATGACAGCTAATGCAGTGTGGACTCCTGACTGACGTGTTAGCCAGGCTAGCTGTTGCAGCTATCACTGCCAGTAAAACACAGCACACACCTCGCAACACATTATTAGTGAATGTTAATATTCGTCACGTGCATTCATGGCTGTTCACATTTGCACTTTGTTTGCCAATGTCAGTTTCAGCAAGTAAATACCTTCTGTTACGTTCACTTGCGTTGCTCTCTGTGTTTTCCCCTTTGCCTTCTCCTGGCGTGTGTTTGGGTTGCAGGAGCTGCCAAGGCAACTGGAGGCGGGGCCACGGGACGCACCTGCAAGTAATCTGCAGACTCCCTTCTTAAGCAGAGAGCTCGCACCTGGGAGACGCTGGATTATTCCGTTCCACTCATGAAGGCTCAAGTACGGACTCGCACCTTGTTTGTCCTTCTTAACCAACTCTCCTGTTCCAGCAGTATTGGACTTCTCGTCAGCTTCTATCCAGCGTCTCTCCCGACGGTTCGTCCCGTGGCTCGACTCCCCAGGTTGGCAATCCGACGCCTCACGCTCGTCCAGCGTTTCATGGTGCTTCGTCCCCCCGTCCGGCGCGATAGCACCATCGCTTTCTGTTTTTTCTTTCTGTTTCCTTCTGTGAACATTAAACCTCCTGTACATCAACCCCAACCTGCCTATTCTGTCCACGTTCGAGGGTTCGCTCCTGCGAGGACCGTGACAGAATTATCCAGCCAAAAGTATGGACCCTGCGGAAATGGACACCAGCAGCCTCGCGCTCCGTCACTTGGCGCAACGCCTCGGCAGACAAGAGGAGCAGTTTGATGCCTTAGGGCAAGGCATCCGAGACATGGCAGGATGCCAGGACTCTCGATTGGAGGCTCTAGAGGGTCAGATTCAGACCCTGTTGTCGGCGTTGCAGCAGCACCCTCCTCCGGCGGTTCCTACCGCTACGAGGATCACCCCCCCGGACCCAGCCCCTTCCGTAGAGGGCAGTTCCACCGCTAGCTTGCAGCTGTCCCGGCCCGAGAGGTTCGCGGGCGACGGTGATGTGCGCGCGTTCCTGACCCAGTGCGAGCTACACTTCAAGCTACTGCCAACCGCCTTCCGCTCGGAGCGAGCGAAGGTGGCGTTTGCAGTTTCCCACCTGTCCGGACGAGCGGGAGCATGGGCCACGGCGGAGTGGCACCGTCGTTCGGCTGCATGCTCCTCCTACGCCGCATTTGCTTCTGCACTGGAGCAGATCTTCCAGCGCACCCCGCCGTTGCGGGAGGCAGCACGCGCACTTCTCCGATTGCGACAGGGACCGCGTAGCGTGGCGGACTACGCGATTGAGTTCCGTGCCCTCGCTGCCGAGAGCGAATGGAACGCTATGGCACAACTAGACGTGTTTCGCTCAGGTCTGGCGGACCGCATCCGGGATCACATGATCCCCTTGGCCACTCCTTCGTGACCGAGATTGGGACCGAGGGCAACACCCCGGGCGCGGCCGGTCCAGCTTCGTTCCGGGCGGGTACTGCGAGGGGCCATCCCCGGAGCGTCTACCACCCGTTCCGGCTTTCCCACAGACGTCAACCGGAGACGAACTCATGCAGCTGGGAGGAGGTCGACTCACTGCGGCGGAGAGGGACCGGCGTCGGCGGCTGCACCTCTGCCTTTACTGTGGCTAGGCGGGCCACACCATCGCCGACTGTACATCCCGTCGGGACCGCCGGATCTCTCGAGCACCGCAGCCGACAGGTGCGTGTTCACCGGAGGACTCGTCTCGTCAGGGCCATTCGTCGCCGGAGACTCCGATCCGTCGACTCCAAGTAACAGGTAGCCTCTCATGGGACACTCAGAACATCGCCATTCAGGCTTTTATCGACTCAGGGGCGGACGATTTTTTTTTTAGACGAGGGGTTAGTCAATCGACTCGCCGTTCCAACAGCTAAATTGCCGGCTCCCAAGCTCGTCAACTCCCTGGACGGGCGCCCCCTGGCCGGTGTCACTTACCAGACCTGCTTTCTTACACTCCGCTTATCCGGTAATCATACAGAGTCAATTCGTTTTTTTGTTATTTCCTCTCGATCCGCACCCGTGGTTTTAGGCCTTACGTGGCTACATAAGCACAATCCCCACATTGACTGGACCGGCGCTAGTATTTCGAGTTGGAGCGTATTCTGCCACATTCACTGTCTCGGGCCGGCGAGTTCCCACCACTCGTCCGGTCGGGTTAAGACCACGGAGGTTATAGACCTGGCTCCGGTTCCCGCCGTCTATCACGACCTTCGCGAGGTTTTTAGTAAAGACCAGGCTCAGTCACTTCCACCTCATCGTCCCTACGACTGCGGCATAGATCTCATTCCGGACTCGGTACTCCCTACCTCCCGCCTCTATAACATCTCCCGGCCGGAGAGGGAGGCTCTCGAGGAGTACATCTCCTCCTCCCTCGCTTCCGGTCTCATCCGTCCGTCCTCGTCTCCTTTGGCCGCGGGGTTCTTCTTCGTGAAGAAAAAAAGACAACTCGCTGCGTACCTGTATCGATTACCGCACGGTAAACGAGATTACCATCAAGAATAAGTACCCTCTGCCCCTGTTGGACTCGGCATTCACGTCTCTTCACGCGGCCCGGTGGTTTTCGAAGCTCGACCTCCGCAACGCCTACCATCTGGTGCGAATTCGTGAGGGCGACGAGTTGAAGACAGCTTTTAACACTCCGCTTGGACACTTTGAATACCTCGTGATGCCGTTTGGTCTAACGAACGCACCGGCAGTCTTCCAGAATTTCTTAAATGACATCTTGCGGGACATGATCGGTCGATTTGCGTTTGTTTATCTGGATGACATATTAATTTTTTCATGGACACTTGAAGAGCACACGCAACAGGTCCGTTTAGTTCTCCGTAGGCTGCTGGAGAATAGATTGTTCGTTAAGGTTGAGAAATGCGCATTTCACTCAACCTCGGTTCCCTTTTTGGGTTTCATCATTGGAGAGGGCCAACTTAGCCCCGAACCAGCCAAGGTGCAGGCTGTGGCCGAGTGGCCCACTCCTACATCAAGGAAGCTGCTTCAGCGGTTCCTTGGGTTCGCAAACTTCTACCGACGGTTTATCCGTGACTTCAGTAAGGTGGTGGAACCGCTGACAAGGCTCACATCCAGTAAGGTACGTTTTACCTGGACTCTGGAGGCCGATGCCGCCTTCTCCACACTTAAGACACTTTTTACCACTGCTCCTGTTCTGCGTCACTCTGATCCGTCTTCGCAATTCTTTGTAGAGGTGGACGCCTCCGACACCGGCGTGGCGCCGTCCTTTCCCAGCGCTCCACCGAAGACCGGGCGCTGCACCCCTGTGCCTTCTTCTCGCGTTGTCTGACCTCAGCAGAGCGCAATTATGACAATGGCAACAGGGAACTGCTGGCGGTGGTTCTTGCGCTGCAGGAGTGGAGGCACTGGCTGGAGGGTGCGGAACTTCCCTTTGTGGTATACACAGATCACAAGAACCTGGCTTATCTCTGCACGGCTCAGAGACTCAACCCTCGTCAGGCACGCTGGGTGCTATTCTTCACCCGATTCAACTTCACTATAACGTTTCGACCTGGCTCCCGGAACAGCAAACCGGACTCCCTTTCCAGGATGTTTTCGCCACCTGTAGAGGATACCCGCCTGGAGACGGTTATTCCCCAGTCCCGGATCCTGGGAGCCCTGCAGTGGGAGGTAGAGAAGCGGGTGGTGGAGGCCCTCGGGGACTGCACTCCGCCAGAGGGAGTTCCGACGGGTCGACTATTCGTGGTCCCAGGACTCCGCCCGGAGGTGCTTCTTTGGGCGCATGGATCCAGGATGACCTGCCACCCCGGCGTAGCCCGCACGGCATTCTTGCTCTCCCAGCGGCTCTGGTGGCCATCATTCCGAGCGGACGTGAGAGAGTTCGTGGCTGCCTGTACAGTCTGCGCTCGCAGTAAGTCCTCCCACAAGGCGCCCGCGGGTCTGTTACGCCCTCTGCCCTACCCGTCCCGCCCATGGTCCCATATTGCGCTGGACTTCGTTTTGGGCCTCCCCCCGTCGAACGGAAACACGGTGGTGCTGACGATAGTTGACCGGTTTTCTAAGATGGTTCACTTCGTCGCTCTACCCAAGCTGCCTTCGGCCCTCGAGACGGCGGAACCTCTGACGACGCACGTGTTCCGCCTACATGGGATTCCCCTGGACGTCGTGTCAGATAGGGGCCTGCAATTTACCTCGGCAGTGTGGAAGGCTTTCTGCAAGGCATTGGGCGCCTCTCCCAGCCTGTCCTCGGGGTACCATCCTCAGACCAACGACCAGACGGAACGCGCTAACCAGGATCTGGAGGCCACCATCCGCTGTGTGTGCCATCAACAACCGGCATCGTGGTCCATCAATTTCCCCTGGATAGAGTACTCTCATAATACTCTCACCAGCTCCGCTACGGGAATTTCCCCGTTCCACGCCCCCTATGGGTACCAACCGCCAGCTTTCCCATCTCTCGAGTCAGAGTCAGCCATCCCCTCAGTGTCCGCCCATTTGCGACGTGCCCGCCTGGCCTGGCGCAGCACCCGGGCAGCACTGTCACGTACGTTGGAGCGGAATCAACATCTGGCCAATCGTCACCGCTCGACGGCGCCCGAATACAGGCCAGGGGAGAGGGTTTGGCTGTCAACCCGAGACCTCCTTCTCCACTGCTGTTCTAGGAAGCTCCAACCACACTACATTGGCCCATACCCCATCGTGAGGGTCCTCAGTCCTTCAGCGGTCCAACTGCGTCTCCCGGATTCCCTCAGGTTACACCCTACCTATCACGTCTCTCTCCTCGAGCCGGTCGCCCCCAGTGACCTTTCCCCTCCGGAAGCGCCTCCTCCTCCAAGGCTAATTGACGGGCACCCTGCGTTCACGGTCAAGGCCATCCTAGACGTGAGAAGGAGGGGCAGGGGTTACCAGTACCTGGTGGACTGGGAGGGGTACGGTCCCGAGGATCGTTCATGGGTGTCGCGTGGTCTTATTTTAGATCCGGACCTTTTACACCCGCTTTCCGGAGAAGCCAGGTAGGCCGCCTGGGGGCGCCCGTTAAGGGGGGCGGTACTGTTACGTTCACTTGTGTTGCTCTCTGTGTTTTCCCCTTTGCCTTCTCCTGGCGTGTGTTTGGGTCGCAGGAGCTGCCAGGGCAACTGGAGGCGGGGCCACGGGACGCACCTGCAAGTAATCTGCGGACTCCCTTCTTAAGCAGAGAGCTCGCACCTGGGAGACGCTGGATTATTCCGTTCCACTCATGAAGGCTCAAGTACGGACTCGCACCTTGTTTGTCCTTCTTAACCAACTCTCCTGTTCCAGCAGTATTGAACTTCTCGTCAGCTTCTATCCAGCGTCTCTCCCGACGGTTCGTCCCGTGGCTCGACTACCCAGGTTGGCAATCCGACGCCTCGCGCTCGTCCAGCGTTTCATGGTGCTTCGTCCCCCCGTCCGGCGCGACAGCACCATCGCTTTCTGTTTTTTCTTTCTGTTTCCTTCTGTGAACATTAAACCTCCTGTACATCAACCCCAACCTGCCTATTCTGTCCACGTTCGAGGGTTCGCTCCTGCGAGGACCGTGACACCTTTTTTTTTTTTTACAAGCTCTAGTCTACAACTCTTCAACACTTCACTTCACTTCTTCCCTTCATATTTTTTATTTGAACTATGACAGCAAATGTTTTATTAAGTGAGTAATTTCATTTTTTTCCCCAAACTTTTTTGGTGTCAGGAGCACTTTGAAAAGGTGATGGCACGTGGTGATTAATCATGAGTAATTAATTTGAAAACTGGGATTAATCTGATTTAATAATGTAAATAATTTTATAGCCCGAGTATTCATAAATTATTACCGACTTAGGGTGAATGAGATGTTTTTTCTTTGGGGGAACAACATTTCATTTCAAGGGACAATGTGCAACTTTTTTTGGACAAAAAGTTGCACATTTGTGGGGTCATGAATGCTGAATTGCTGCTTTACCTCAACACAACAGTGTTGACTTTGCACACAACCTGTCATGTGTTTGATACACAACCTGCTGATCTGCTTAACTGGTCCCAAATGTTTGCACAATCAGGAAAATGCAATGGATTCATGGTGAAGCAGGTGACCTGAATGAAGTTCATAGTTACACATGTATACTTCAATATTTAATTAGGAATCCAGGGCAATGGATGCTCCTGTAAAAGACTACTGAATATCGCTTTCACACACACACACACACAATCCCGCCCATTCCTGCTCAGGGACGAAGATATTTGCTTGTTATTGTTAATTGTTCTCCCTAAGGCATTCACTGCAGCCAATTATAACATCTTTCTAGAGACATTTATATTTGCGAAAGGTCACATTGCTCCAGTTCTAGCACAATTTATCAGGCGGTCACAGTCCTCCTGTAATAATTAATCAGTGGTTGAAACAGTGGCGAGTCAAATTAGTGCTTGAATTCTGATCATCTTCAACATTATTTAATATTGTATGTTAAATATTTGTGTGATTGCCTGACATGTAAAGTATATGTTTTAATTAGGGAGAATTCATGTCTAACTTTGTAAACATAGCAGTTAGAAATTGCAAATAATATCCACTTATGCAATCATCTATTAGAGTTCACTCCCTTTATTCCTGCTCTTACACAGTAAGGTTCAATCTGTGTGCCCCTCTTCAAGCTCCGCTCCAATTTGTACAAGTATTTGTGAGAACAAAACGACTGTATATCACATAATTGTAAGCAATGTTTCACAGTTGAGGTAAACTTTTTGTCCTGCTTTTGTAACACAGTGATGGAATTTAATGGAGTCTTTTTTCCAAACAGAAGAAGGGTTACAAAAATAGAGTGGTGAAGCCGTTGTAATTTGAAAATTTAGCCTTGATTCTATTTACTTGCTAAATACAAAAAAGGAAAAACGTACAAAAATGATTAAAAATGATTAAACTCCTCTCTATCTGATTCATTAATTACTAAACGAGGGATGGACCGCACGGTGAATGAGTGGGTAGCATGTTGGCCTCACGGTCAGAAAATTATGCTATTTGGTAATAGCAGAAGAGATACTTTTGCTATACAAATACAATACTATAGAAAATACAAATTGATGGTGAGGGAATTGAAAAGGTAAATGAACATACATTTTTGGGGGTCACAATTGATGACAGAATGAGTTGGAAACCTCACATTAAAACATACAACATAAAGAAGCAAGAAATATTTATATACTGAATAAAATAAAATTTGTCCTGGATCTAAAATCACACCAAACTCTCTATTGTTCTCTGGTGTTACCATATCTAACTTATTGTGTGGAGATAACTCATGAACATAGGTGAGGGTGGGAACGTAGATCGATCGGTAAACAGAGAGCTTTGCCTTCCGGCTCAGCTCTCTATTCACTACGACGGTCCGGTACAGTGACCGCATTACTGCGGATGCTGCACCGATCCGTCTCCGAGCTCACAAATTCTTAATTATAAATTGTATATTTTTGTAGTTAGAGCATAAAAACCTGTTTATGACCTGCTCAAGATGATTGTTAACATTGGAGCTCTCTAGACGTGAACTAACACCACAAAAGTCAATTTTACATTCGTATTACTCAGTACAGTAGAACTAATAACAGTAAATATGATATAACACAGACCCACACATTAGCATTGACAGCCTTGACGTGAGAACCAGGGACTACTTTTACTGTTACTGTGCAGACCTGCCCACGTGTACAAATTTATTGTACACAACATGCAATTTGATTCTTGAATACACTTGTGTGCTTCTCTGCTTTCACTGTGCAAAAACATTCTTGCCCCCCATTGGGGACGTGACAGAAAATAATTGAAAACCACGGGTTAAAAGGAGACTCACGATTCACTTCACTCGCTTTATGAACAAGCAGAGAACAGGTAAGCAGTGAACATTCACACAGAAGCTGCCACAACTCATGCCAGTCGCTTTGACTGTCCACACTGTTAACACCCAGTTAAACAGAGTCATTCTAGATAGCTGATGTCACACACGTCACTTCCCAGGCCTCGTTCCAAAAATGTGCAAACAGCATGTCAGAAATATTACACTATTATCATGACTTCTGGACGCATTACATTTGTGTATTTGTTCGTTAGCCGTTTCACTGGCCAGAATCAATGGCTCACTGTGCATTTTGGTGTTGTTGTTTTATGTTCAGTGACTGAAAGGGAAGTCAACGAGAGCAGCTGCAAAAGTTTTCAACATTACACAAACTATGAGAGCAGCGTGAATGGGAGAAAGCTATGCATTTCATAAGCTGAGCATCCATTTTCTCATTTGAGTAGTTAGTGAGTGAGAAAGCTTTCAGCACACTTATGGTTGAATCACTGTGATGTGAGATCTAGTAGCCATTAGAGCTCAGCCCAAAAAAAGCAAAATAAGTATTCTACCATTGCTAAAGGGTACGAAATAACATTTTTAATCAATCCATCAGCTCTGTCATTACAGCCGCTTCACATCCAGTAACCTTTCTGAGATGGACCTTATAAACCTACAGAAGTTAGATGGATGGCTAACAGCAAAGGCTTCACAGATTGCAGAGAGCATCTCAAATTATAATGGCATCTATTTCAATGCTTTGCGAACATAAAAAATGGCTTTCAGCATTTGCCGAAATACATTCAGATACCTGGCAACATTTTTATTATGTTTAGTTTCTTATATTCAGACACATTTTAAGGCATAATAGTGCTATCTTACCTTGAACAAGAAGTCAAAACAAACAGACAAAACAAGCTAAAGTCAAGGTAAAAAAAATAAAAATAAAAAATGGATGGATAGAAGCTAGAAATATTTTTTTTAGCTGGGGATTATGTTCCAGTCAGCACTTCATTTTCCAGTTTAATGTGCATGAATTATCACAAATGACCAAAATGGCATTTATTTTTTTTAACAAAAACATCTATCCATACATCCATCCATCCATTTTCTTTTGGTTATCCGGCCAAAGGTCGGATAACCAAAAGAAAATGGTCGGGTCGCCGGCCTGAGCTGGGAAGCCCAGACTTCCCTCTCCCCGGTCACTTTGTCCAGCTCCTCCCAGTAGATCCAAAGACATTCACAGACCAGCTGAGAGACATAGACTCTCCAATGTGACCTGGGTCTTTTCCGAGACCTCCCACTGGTCAGAGGGCATCCTAATCAGATGCGCGTGCCACCTCATCAGGCTCCTCTCAATCTGGAAGAGCAGAGGTTCTACTCCGAGTGTCTCCCGGATGACAGTGCTTCTCACCTTATCTCTAAGGGAGAGCCCTGACACCCTGCAGACAAAACTCATTTCATTTCTAAATGATCTAAAATACAAATATGGCATTGACATTGTGATGATATGTACTATACTATTCTGATCACTAGGTGTCAGAAATGTTTGGTGAGAAACACGAGCACCAGACTTGATTGCTGGAACAACAGGTTTTATTGCAGATTTTAATTATCCAAAAACAGGCTCAATAATTCAAACACAAGCTATTGTTGCGGCCTATTCAGATTCTGAATAATGCGAGAATTGTATTTTTTGGAGGGGCATTTAAGTTGTAGACAATTGGCCTTCACTCACAGAACCCACCACGGAACTTAATACACAGTACTATTCTTTTAGCTGATTTACTTCTTTAATGTATTTTTTCTGAAGCTGGTATCCCTCAGCCATGGTTATGTGCTTTGGGTAGTGACCAATGGACAAGATCAAGATCAAGCCCAAGCGTCTGAAATTAATTTTCTCCATAGAGTGACTAGACTCTCGCTCGGAGATGGGGATCTTCTGAGAGAAATTCAGAGTAGAGATGTTGTTCCTGGACGCCTCCCAGGTGAGGTGTTCAGGGCATGTCTTCCTGGCAGGAAGCCTTGAGGAAGACCCAGGACACATTGTAGAGACTACGTTTTCACCTGTGCTGGGCACACCTCGGGACCCTGTGGGAGGAGCTGGACCAGAGGTCGGCAACTTTTACCATCAAAAGAGCCATTTTGTCTCCTCTTGCAGTAAAAAAAAAATTTCGGGAGTCCCAAAACTTTACAGAACTTTTAAACACTTTTACCATTTTTAATCTTTGTTGAAAAATTCAAAATACAAAAGTGCTGCTACACGTGTAGATCGAAGCTAATTCAAACACAAAACTGATTTGTGTAAAATAAAACAATAAAAATGATTCAACTTTAAGATAAAAAAAAACAATCAATCAGAGTTCATATATCTGGATATCAGTCTTGTTTGCTCAATACCGGTTATTCCTGCCCAGAATTGTCATCAATAACCATTCTATTGATCATGTTCTTGATTGTCTTTGCAAAGAGAGACATTCTTTTATTTTCGGAATAATTTCCTGTTTATTTTTTTAATTAGGAGAATTTATATATAAAGAATATATGTAAAAACTTTTCCTGACGTCATTGGAAACGGGAGATTTTTCTGGTATTTGCATTTTTATTCACCAAAATAGTAATTTATCGACGGTCCCTAGAAAAACACCCAGCGTTAAGAGCAGCACTAACTGTGGGAGCTTTCCGCACCATGAAGGAGCATTCCGGGTATGGTGACTAAGGACTACCAGTGTAGCTACTGAGCCGAATATCCAAAGTCCAACTTTACCACGGTGTATTTACAGACATAAAAGTGAACCCACATATTGTTCCGAGCTGTGAGTGCACATTTAGCTGCATACAACCCGCCTATCCTGGAGTCACCATCTTGGCGATTAGCGTGTCACAGACTCAACCCAAAACTCCTTCACCTTCTTTTTCTCTCCCACACAGTGAGCCTCGCTGCTACACTAACCTACCATTCCCTTCCTTGCTCATCCAATCAGCAGTCAAATGCATTCACGGACTCGGCGGCAAGACAGATATTTCATATTCTTTTCGAAAACGCACGTTTCCCCTACTTCGTTGTTAAAAAAAAAATCACTGCGCTTAGTGAAGGGAGCCGCAACAAGGAGGCTGTAGGCCACATGCGGCTCCAGAGCCGCGAGTTGCCGACTTGGACAAACCAGCCAGTAACAGGGAAGTCTGGGTTTCTCTGCTCAAGCTGCTGCCCCCAGGACCTGACCCCAGGGGTAGTGGAATGAGTAGATGAATGAAGCTGCTGCACCTTTTGTGCATTCTCACGACGACTGCCATAGTTGTGTGATGTCATCCTCATGCATCTAAGTGAAGTCTGGGTAAACTGCACCAACTTTGCAAGTAAAAAGTCTAATTTCAGGTGGCATTCAGTGCACTTTTCCTACTCAGAGGTCTGAAATTCATGACGCAGGTTTCTGGAATGCAGCATTTGCTCAACTCTTCACAGCATCACAAACAAGGCAGAAAAATTGGATACCATTATGGTTTGAAAGTGTACAAAGTATCATCATCAAGCCTTCTCATGCTTTAATTTGCTTACAGGAGTGGTGCCAACACCGAGATCTCTCCCTCGAGTTCCCCATTTCTACGTAACACAAGGTCATGTGGAATTGATCTGCAGAGCTGTTTGGAATATTTATCTGGTGGCGAGAGACAAAGTGCAAAGGTGTGGACAGCTGCATTTAAGACCTTTTTGGAAAGGTTTTCCATACAAAACACCCTTTGAATCTAAATCAGACACTCACATCTACATGGTTCTATGATGTTTAGCCCTTTTCATTCTTTTTGAACATACTGAAACATCCCAACATGTATTTGGCTCAATTTGCATTGTATTGTCAAAATAAGATTTTTAGGCCAAGATTTTTAAAAAAGTTCAGTTATATTTTCCTTGACAAATGTTTTGGCTGTGAGAGCATAAAACTTTAAGTTGACCGCCTACAAAGTTGTTATGACTAAAAAGGACAAATGGTAACTGGCCCAAGATTGCATTTTTTTCAACCAAAAATATATAAGAATACCACCACAGGCTAACATATGTTACCAATAGAGGTTTAAAAGAACAGATTGTGCAGAAAAATGTATCTGATTTTTACAGTTACAAATTAAATTAATTATCATAAAAGTGCTGTAAATTGTCGTCATTTGAATAAAATGATGCGTCTCTCACTGCTGTTATGTATTCACGTAGATTTCTGTAGCGTACGCAGGAGCCTGGCAGCCACAAAGCTAAGAAGGTCCGCTGGGTCCAAGTAACCTTCGCACATCTCTGACATGGACAGCCATAGCTGCACAGCTGTTGTCTCCTATACCCCCAGATATATACTGTCGCCAAATGCCTTAGATTTTCGTCCACTTCTATGTGCACACACACACTGTGCAAAATGTACTAAAAAACTACTGGTCTATAAGGTTGATTGTCCCATGCAGGGCGGACCATATACTGTAGTTTTACCATATACTATATATGTTTTAAGATAATTATACTTCTTAGTTATGATATCCATCAATTCAAGTTGTCATGTTTTTTTATTTTGACACTCTAGATGCTATTGCGTTCAACTTGGTAGTGTTAACAATGCCAGGTTGCACATTTGTAGTCAGGTGGCTCTCAGCCAACAGAGAGAAATTATAATGTAATGACATGGATATTGCACAACAAGCAGTTAGGGCAAATGTTGCTGCATGTGCAAATAAAACTGCATAGGTAAAGGGGTCAAAGCATTTTGGACATTCCCATCATTGTTCACCTCCAAGCTCTAAAGAGTAATCTTAGGGCAATATTTAAATATGAAATAAAAGCATTAATACATTGGTATCTTGGGTTTTGTTTTTTTCAAAAAAGGTCAGACAAAAACTAAAAGGTATGAAAACCAAAACACTTTTTCTCAATAGGAAATACAGTAATGTAAATCAAATCAATTCATTCCATACACACAAAAGTACTAACAAAACACATTTTACATAGAATAATTACAGTTTGGCATGCAGAAAACCAGATAAGGCATGAATAGTCTTTAATATGGAACAGAAAATGCACAAAACAAGATCAACAGTGCAAAAAATGCAGTGTAGAAAAAAGGGGTAAACTAAGCAATATTGAGTAACTAAATATAACCTGAAGGTCAGGAGGGCTGTTAGATGTGGATGTGCAGGAAGGTAGGCAAGGTAGCTAACAAATATACAGTACTACTCAAATAAAAACAAACAGCAATGCTAATAATTGTCTTGGAAAACAAGACAGGTGTGCCGTGAAGCATCCAAAACAAAAGAATAGTCCATTACCTTGCTGACGCAGCTGCGGTGATTAAAAGGAGGTGCTGATGAAAAACAGCTGCACTTATTGTAAAGAGGTTGAGGCGGAAGCCGGGTAGGAATCCATTTGCAGAAGTTTAATAAAGAATTAAAGATAATATACAACAATCCAATACGTAGTGCAGAGATCGGAAACATGGTCACAGGCAAGAGGGTCAAAAACACGAGTAATCAGTCCAAACGGCAAGCAACCAAGGGGGAATCCAAAAGGCAAAGATCAAGAAACAGGCAAGAAGCCATCCATGTGGTAAACCAGAAGAAAGGCAAAACAAACGCTCAGTAAGACAGTAGAACTGGCAATACTTCGCAAACTCTGTTTGGCCTGGGCCATGCTTTAATGGCTGCCAAACAGGAAGTTGGTGCAGAGGGGCAGAGGGACTGGTAACAGTCATCATTCAGGTGAGGGCTTCCTCTGCTGGCGTGGTGCTACACTTATCCAGTAACTCCACACACAAACTCAACGGACGCCAGCTGGCGGACCACCAGGTTTGTTTGAAAAGTTGTGGTAGAAATCAGAAAAAATGGATCAAGGAAAAGGAACCGAGACACAAGAGCTGCACACCCCAAGATCGTTCTAACTGTAGAAGCGAGACGCAGAGAAAGATATAGGTCGTTGGATGCAACCAGCTTATATGAAACACAAGGTAGGTCTTGAGGGATGAGGGAAGCCTGAGTCTGGTCAACACAGGTTTAACCATCCGCTCCCCTCGAATCCATTGAACCTGTGAACCAGCTTCCACAGAAAAAGAATGATAATCTGGCGCAGGCTTGCGAAGACGGTCACCCAGTCTCTGATTGTGTTTATGGGTGCAGGACAAGGCAGCCTGACCACTGATGGCAACGTAGATGCCGACTTGAGCCAAAAGTTTTGTTATTGTAGTGTTTTGTGGGAGGAAAATAAAGGAGGCTGGAAGCTTTGGACCACATGGAATGGGAGGCCAGTAGAAGCAAGATATTGTGAGCATATTCTACTGCGGGTATATTGCGAGACCAAGACGTCGGGTGCTGGTGACAAACACATCTTAATGCTGTTTCAGGGTCTTGCCTAGCCCGCTCATTCTGGCTGTTGGACTGCGGATGATAGCCCAAAGAAGGACTGACAGAAACCCATTCCAGTGACCCATTTGCAGTGACCCATTTGCAGTGACCCATTCCTATGGTTGCATGTTGCCGTGGAATTGGATACCTGTCTGCTCACTACAGTCCTTACCACAGTGGACAGATTTTCTAAATTCAGTAACTGTATCCCTCTCCGCAAACTTCCCTCTTCCTTGGAAACTCCTGGTCTAGCATACGGTTCGGCTCCATGGCAGCTCCGCAGTGATGTGGTGTCAAAGAACTCCAGTTCTTTTTGGCTACTTGGAAGGCTTTTTTCAAATCCTTGTGGAACAGTGGCAGACATTAACTTTGACAAAAAAGGAAGAAAGGGATTAGAGTGGAAAAGAACAGGTGCAGAGATTTTTTTTTTAAAAAGCCTTTGAATGCCAGAAGGCCAGACTGGCCCCCAACAATCAGACAAACACAACCTTGGAGGCTGTTAGCTTGTTCAGAGATCTGGTTACTTTACTAAAATAGTAAATACCATACCATTAATAGAGGATGGAAAATAAAAGAGTAATAGAATTACTGCACAAAAATTAAAATTAAATTAAAACTTTTATGCACAAAACAGCACGGATGAAGACAAAAAAATTAGACTATTTTGGTTTCATTTTGAGCATGTAGGTGGTGATGAAATCATCACCTAATTTTGTAATCACTGGAAAATCCCATCTTTATTAACACCAAAAGTATTACAGCAGAAAAGTTCATTTTCATTGGACAAAACAGCACAAAAAAAGAGGGAAGCATGGAGCATGTCGGGGGGCGGGATGATATAATATCCTAAAATTGTAATCGTTAATATCTCCAAAACGAAAGCAGCAAAAACATTAATTTCAACAGAAACCCAACAGCACAAACGAGGTCAAAATGAGACTATTTTAGTTTCATTCAGAGCTTGTTGACAAGTGACTCACCTCGGTTGACCTTTAATAAATGTGTAATATCTCAAAAACAAGAGTAGCACAAACGTTCATTTTAATTGCACAAAACCATCATTCAGAGCTTGTTGGCAAGTGACTGACCTCAGTTGACCTTTGAGAAACGCGTAATATCTCCCAAACGGAAGCAGCACGAACATTCATTTAAACTGAACCCAACAGCACAAATGAGGACGGTCAAAATGAGACTATTTTGATTTCATTCGGAGCTTGTTGACGGGCCGATTAAGTAATAGTCCAAAACCTTAATTGTTAATATCGCAAAAACAAAAGCAGCACAAACGTTCATTTTAACAGCACAAAACAGCACAAACGCAGCACATACAAATGGGATTATTTTGGTTTCATTTGGACAAAATTGCCTATAAAAAACCTATAAAACCTATAAAGGAAACTGTAATAACGCAAATGAAAGCAGCACAAACATTAATTTTAGTTGCACAAAAGATCACAAAAGCAGCACAAACAAATGAGACTATTTGACTACATTTTTACACAGGGTGGGGGGCCAACATCACTCAGGTCATAGACTACAGGGGATCCATTGATCCATGGCACACCAAAATGTCAAGAGTCATGTCTACTACCTATTATTGCTGAAGTATACTAGGTGTTCTAACACTATGACCCCTGACACAACCAAGCCCTCGTATCAAATGTATTCATAGTTATTTTTAACAACATTGACTTAAAAGCAATGCTTCCTCATATACCCCACACCCCAACTCATTTTGGCCGCTTGTACCCATGATCTTGTCCTTTCGGTTACTGCCCAAAGTTCATGACCATAGGTGAGGGTAGGAACGTAGATTGCTTAGCCTTTTGGCTCAGCTATGTCTTCACCATGACAGACCGGTGCAGAGTCCCCATCACTGTGGACGCTGCACCAACCCGCCTCTCCAGCTGGGCGTTCCGTCCTTCCCTCACTCGTGAACAAGACCCCAAGAAACTTAAACTCCTCCACTTGAGGCAGAACTTCATCCCCGACCCGGATATGGCACTCCTTTTTCTCACCCTTTTCCGGGCGAGAACCATGGACTCGGACTTGGAGGTGCTGATTTTCATCCCAGCCGCTTCACACTCAGCTGTGAACCCATCTGGTGAGAGTTGGAGGTTACACTTTGATGAAGTGTAACCTCCAACATCATCAGACAGACAGACATCATCTGCAAAAAGCAGAGACTGAGTGATGCAGCCACCAAACCGAAACTACTCTGTCCATGAAAGTAATGACCAGAATACAAAACTAGTTTAATAAAATAATAAGGGCTGTCAAATGATTTAAATTAATAAAAATTTTAATTACATTAATCACAGATTTCAAATTAATTAATCATGATTAATCACCATTTATAACTATGTCTGAAATATGCCAATTTGTACTATATTGTATTGAAAGAAATATAAATGTCAAAAATGAATTACACATATAGTTTCCTTAATAATAGAACATTTGAATCACACTTTAACCATGTTCGGATTGCAAGACACAACATAACTTAAGTTGAATTTACATGTTATAAGTTTATTTTCTGACATTCTCAGCATACCTAAATGCAGAAAATTGTAGAAAATACATTCAGTGTCTAGGTTGGAGGGCTGTCTGGCTTTAATCATTATTAGAGCTGCAACTTTTTAAGTATTATTAATGATTGTTTTTTGTTATGGGCTTTGAAAGGCATTTAAGTCAATCACATGTTTTTTACAGAAATTGGCCGACATTTTTCAGCCCAATGAAATTTAAATGTTAACGCACAATGTATTATTACGAAATAATGCTTTGGACTATACTGTAGACATGAATGCATAACATGTGCTATAACATGTGAATATTTATTTTTACAAGGATGCCTTTGATGGCTCATTTGGAAGCTACTATAAACTCAGTTACTAGTTAAAAACACCCCATCCATCCATTTTCTCTGCCACTTATTCCCATTAGGATAGCGGCTATGCTGGAGTCTATACCAGCTGACTTCACGCAGGAGGCAGGGTACACCCTGGACCGATCGCCAGTCAATCGCAGGGCAGGGCAGACAAACAAGCATTCACACTCACATTCATACCTATGGACAATTTAGAGTCGCCAATTAACCTAACATGCATGTTTTTGGAATGTGGGAGGAAACCGCAGTACCTGGAGAAAACCCACGCATGGAACATGCAACATGCAAACTCTACACAGAGATGCCCAAGGAAGATTTGAATCCACGTTTCCAAATCTCCCGACTGTGTGGCCAACATGCTAACCACTCGGCCACCGTACGGCCGGTAAAATATTATTATACGAATAACTCAAAATCCTCAAATACTCTTCTTCTTCTTTTCCTTTCGGCTTATCCCTTCAGGGGTCGCGACAGCAAATCAATTGCTTCCATCATCTCTGTCTTCTGTATCCTCTTCTCTTGCGCCAACTACCTTCATGTCCTCTTTCACTACATCCATAAACCTCCTCTTTGGTCTTCCTCTAGGCCTCCTGCCTGGCAATTTAAAACTCAGCACCCTTCTACCAATATATTCACTATCTCTCCTCTGGACATGTCCGAACCATCTCAGTCTGGCCTCTCTGACTTTATCTCCAAAACCTCTA
>QODF01000040.1:1025328-1042997 GCA_024372805.1 Oostethus manadensis
TGCCACCTCTCCTAGACACTTCCATACCTCCACAGGTATATCATCAGGACCGAGTGCCTTTCCATTCTTCATCCTCTTCAATGCCCTCCTCACTTCTTCCTTACTAATCTTTGCTACTTCCTGGTCCACAACAGTCACCTCTTCTACTCTTTGTTCTCTCTTATTTTCCTCATTCATCAACTTTTCAAAGTACTCTTTCCATCTTCCCATGACACTACTGGCACCTATCAATACCCTTCCATCCCTATCCTTTATCACCATAACCTGCTGCACGTCCTTCCCATCTCTGTCCCTCTGCCTTGCCAACCTGTATAGATCTTTTTTCCCTCCTTGCCGTCCAACCTAGCATACAAGTCATCATAAGCCCCCTCTTAACATTCACCTTACGCTGTGTCTCCCTGTACTCATGTCTACTCTCTTCAGTCCATTCAGTGTCCCACTTCTTCTTAGCTAACCTCTTACTCTGTATACACTCCTGCACCTCCTCATTCCACCACCAAGTCTCCTTATCTACTTTCCTTCCAGATCAAGTAATCTCTTACCTGTCTCCCTGATCACAGTAGCTGTAGTTGTCCAGTCATCTGGAAGGACTTCCTGGCCACCCATAGCCGTTTTCATTTCCTTCCTAAAAGTCACGCAACACTCCTCCTTTTTCAGCTTCTGCCATTTTGTCCTCTGTTCTGCCTTTACCCTCTTCATCCTTCTCAGCACTAGAGTCAACCTACACACCACCATCCTATGCTGTCTGGCTACACTCTCACCTACCACTGCTTTGCAGTCATTGACCTCCTTCAGGTTACACCTTCTACACAAGATGTAGTCTACCTGTGTGCTCCTACCTACACTCTTACAGGTCACCCTATGTTCCTGTCTCTTCAGGAAGAAAGTATTCACTACAGCCATTTCCATCCTTTCACCTCCTCATCATCTCTGTTTCCTGCACCAACATGTCCATTCAAGTCCGCACCACTGACAACTCTCTCACTTCTTGGGATGTTTTGCATCACTTCATGCAGGTCTGACCAGAATCTTTCTCCTCCATCTCACAACCTACCTGTAGAGCATACCGATTAACAACATTGAACATCACACCTTCAATTTCTAGCTTCAGGCTCATCACTCTGACACTTTTTTTACCCCCAGGACGTTGCTAGCAAACTCCTCCTCCAAAATCAACCCCAGTCCATTTCTCTACCTATCTACACTATGATAGAACAGCTTGAACCCTGCTCCTAAGCGTCTAGCCTTGCTACCTTTCCTGGACACACAATATGTCTACCTTCCTCCGCTGCATCATGTCAACTAATTCTCTACCTTTTCCTGTCATAGTTCCAACATTCAAAGTCCCTACTCTTAGTTCTAGTCTCTTAGCATTCCTCTTCTCTCTCCTCCTACGGACACACCTTCCTCCTCTCCTTCTTCGACCAACAGTAATCTAATTTCCACCGGCACCCTGTCGGTGAACAGCACCGGTGGCGGGCGTTGTTAACCCGGGCCACGTCTGATCCGGTATGGAAGTCATTTGTATTGATTCGCATGTTCTGGTTTGGCAAAGTTTTACGTCAGATGGCCTTCCTGACACAACCTTCTGTATTTATCCGGGTTGGGACCGGCACAATAAGACACTGGCTTGTGCCCCATTGCGGCTACATTAAAATACTCAAGTACTTAAATCCTGTAAAACGTTATGTAATAAGCCAAACAATAGAAAATAACAATTGTTGAGTGTTATTCCAACATTAGCAGTGTGCTAGTGTACTAAAAATTAACTCACCAAAGTCAAAGTAAGCAAACATTATTCTGTACAGACACCAGGCAACAATGTGAATATGATATGGTATGGAGCGTCAGGGGAAATATAACAAATAACCTGCAGCGCACTGTATAGAAACAGGAAATTACCTCCAAGCACCACTGTGCTGACTCAGGGAATCTGCAAGGTGCAAAGACTCTCATGGCTCACAAAGGCATCATAGAAGTGGTCCAATCACCCTCTGATGACAGAAGGCAGAAGTTGAACACATCTACTGAGATGTGACCACATAGTCACCTCTAAGACAGCTGGAACACTGTTTTCCTTACTTAGGAGTATACACTTATCCTGGCATCGTCACAACATATCGTATCTCAGGCGTTTATTTATCCAAATGCAGAGAGTAAGGCTTTTGTTTGGGAGAAGGTCAAAAATTTTAAATGCATATATATATATATATATACATATATATATACATATATATACATATATAATAAAAAATATTTTTTTAATAAACCATGCGGTGGTTTAAAACAAAATATTATTAGTCACACAATAAGCATATTTAAGCTAATTGTACAGGTTTTGCCTAAATTAAGCATTTTCAAGGTTAAAAATGGCAAAAATACAAATATAAACTGCACTTTTATTGGAATTTTGCCCATCATCCATAATGCAATGAACATACAGTGAGGGAAAAAACTATTTGAACCCCAGCTGATTTTGTAAGTTTGCCCACTAACAAAGAAATGATGAGTCTATAATTTCAATGGTAGGTTTATTTGAACACTGAGAGACAACAATGACAAAATAAATCCAGAAAAATGCGTTTCAAAAAGAGTTATACATTAATTTGCATTTCCATGAAGGAAAATCCACAGCAAGATCTCTAGCTCCCAGGTGGATCTTATACAGGTAACGAGCTGACATTGGCAACCCTCTCAGCTCGTTACCTGTATAAAAGAGACCTGGCCACAGAAGCAATCAATCAATCCAGATGCCATAGTCTGCACCATGGCCAAGACCAAAGAGCTTTCCAAGGATGTCAGGGACAAGATTGTGGACCTACACAAGGCTGGAATGGGCTACAAGACCCTCGCCAAGCAGCTGGGTGAGAAGGCGACAACAGTTGGTGCAATTATTCGCAAATGGAAGAAACATAAATTACCTGCCAAGGGTAAGGGACAATTGCACCGCATCAAAGGGAGGATGGATGGGCCATGTACCGTCAAGTGTTGGGTGAGCTGGGTCGTGGTTGGGTATAACAGCATGATAATGATCCAAAACACACGGCCAAGGCAACAAAAGATTGGCTCAAGAAGAAGCATATTAAGGTCATGGAGTGGCCTAGTCTGTCTCCAGACCTTAATCCCATATAAAATTTGTGGAGGTAGCTGAAGGTTGGAGTTGCCAAACATCAGCCACGAAAAATTAATGACTTGGAGAGGATCTGCAAAGAGGAGTGGGCCAAAATTCCCCCCTGAGACGTGTGCAAACCTTGTGGCAAACTACAAGAAACGGCTGACCTCTGTGATTGCCAACAAAGGTTTTGCCACCAAGTACTGAGGCATGTTTTTCAAAGGGATCAAATACTTATTTCCTTCATGGAAATGCAAATTGAGTTATAACTCTTTTTGAGACACATTTTTTTTGGTCATTGTTTTCTCTCAGTGTTCAAACAAACCTACCATTAAAATTATAGATTGATCATTTCTTTGTTAGTGGCCAACCTTCAAAATCAGCTGGGGTTCAAATTGTTTTTTCCCTCATTGTATATGTCTCTCTTTTTGTGTGTTCTATAAAATAAAAACAGCCAAAAAGATGCAGGTCAGAATGAAACAAATCTCCAAAACTGGTCATCAACGTTCCAAAACATGCAAGATGGCAGTGCGTACACATCGTGTACACATCGCGAGGCTCAGCGTCTCTCCAGTTATTGCATTTTTGCGATATTTGTCTTGCTCATCTTGGGGCTGTTTGTGCAGAACAGCAGTGCCTTTACATCGTACACCCGACAGGAGCTTATGGATATTGGTTTATGCATTCAAGACATTTTTTTTTAGCAACCTTCAGCTCGCTTCAGAGATCAGCAGAACAACCGTGGCTGCGCACCCCGTCCGTCCGAGCGAAAGTGCTCAAAGGCACCGTGATCGTAAACAAAGACGGGGGAAGCGCGCAGGACTGAGAGCTAAGCTAATGCTAACACCACACCGGCTCTCTTTACCCAGCATTTTCCACGCCAATATGCGATCATTGGTGAGGAAAATGGACGAGATACGACTCCGCATCAACCACAGAAAGAAACTCTGGAACTGTAATGTCATGATTTTCAGTGAAACATGGCTAAACAGCGGTATACCGGACCATGCTATTGCTCTAGCCGAGCACCACACATTCCGGGCAGACAGAACGGCAGATGACTCCGGTAAGACGAGACGAGAGGTGGAGGATTGTGCATTTATATTAACAAAGCTTGGTGCACGAACTCTGTTATTGTTGGGAGACATTGTTCAGTTAACCTAGAGTTTTTCATGGTTAAGTGTAGACCGTTTTTTTTGCTGTGGGAATTCACCTCTGCCATTATAGCTGCTGCTTACATTCCTCCTGATGCTGATGCCAAGCTTGCTGTGAAAGAACTTCATGCAACCATCAGTAAACAACAGACTGCTCACCCGTAGGCTGCCTTCATTGTTGCAGGGGATTTTACTCACTCTAACTTAAAGACAGTAATCCTCAAATTTCACCAAAACAAATACTGTCACACCAGAGGAAACAAAACTTTGGACCATGTATACACAAACATGGCTGAAGCCTACACTGTGACACCCCTCCCCCACTTGGGACACTCAGATCACCTTTCTTTGTTCCTCATGCCCAAATACTCACCCTCTACAACCGTGTGAAACCATCAACGAGGACTATCAAAGTGTGGCCAGCGGGTGTAGACCTCACACTTAAGGACAGGTTTCAACAAACAGACTGGAGTATGTTTGCTTCCCAGGACACCTGTGGCTCTCACACGAATATAGACAGCTACACTTCCTCTGTGCTGGACTACATCAACACCACCATAGACAGTGTTACAACTCAGAAATAGATCCACCACATACCCAAATCAGAAGCCATGGATTAACAAGGAAGTGCGCCTCCTGCTGAAGACAAGCAACGCTGCCTTTAGATCTGGAGATGCACAAGCCAACAGCACTTTCAGGGCAAACCTGAAGAGGGGCATCAAAAAGGCCAAGCACTGCTACAAGCTACTTTTCCAACTCTGACCCTCGACGCATGTGGCCGAGCATCCAGGCCGTCAGTGATTACAAAACAAATTATTCCACCCCCACAACCACTAATAATGTCTTCCTGAACGAGCTTAATGACTTTTATGCTCGCTTTGAAAGAGACAATAAAGAAACTGCCACCAAGATCACTGCCTCAACAGACCACTCACCTATTGTACACACCTCTTCAGACGTCTACTCTGCACTGAGCCGAGTCAATGTGCGCAAGGCTGCTGGACCAGACGGCATTCCTGGTCGTGTACTCAGAGCATGTGCAGAACAGCTTGCTGGGGTATTTACAGACATTTTTAACATGTCTCTGGCCCAAGCAGCTGTGCCAACATGCTTTAAAACCACCTCCTTTGTGCCAGTTCCAAAACACTCTAGTCCATCATGCCTGAATGACTTCCGCCCTGTAGCACTCACACCCATCATCATGAAGTGCTTTGAACGGTTGGTCCTTGCACACCTGAGAAGCTCTCTCCCATCCACACTGGACCCTCACCAGTTTGCCTACCATGGCAACAGGAGCACGGAGGATGCAGTCTCCATAGCGCTGCACTCTGTACTCACAGACCTGGACAACACAAACACTTACGCACGAATGCTGTTTATTGACTACAGCTCAGCATTCAACACTGTCATACCCTCTAAGCTAATCATCAAACTTAGAGAACTGGACATTAACCCCTCCCTCTGCAACTGGGTTATGGACTTTCTAACCAACAGACCCCAGTATGTTAGGTGTAGGTTAGTTATGCCTATGTGTGGATCCAACACCATCATAAAGTTTGCAGACGATACCACGGTGATCGGTCTCATCAGCAACAACGATGAGACTGCCTACAGAGAGGAGATTCAGCATCTGGCCACTTGGTGCACCAACAATAATCTGCTCCTTTACACCTCCAAGACTAAGGAGCTCATCGTGGACTTCAGGAAGGATAGAAAAGGCTCACATGATCCTATCCACATTAACGGGATGGCCGTTGAGCCTGTCTCATCCTTCAAGTTCCTGGGGACCCACATCTCAGAGGATCTGACCTGGACCACCAACACCTCCAGCCTGGTCAAGAAGGCTCACCAGCACCTCTTCTTCTTGAGAACACTTAAGAAGAACCAGCTGTCCTCATCCATCCTGGTGAACTTTTACCGCTGCACGATAGAGAGCATCCTAACCAACTGTGTCACAGTCTGGTATGGAAGCTGCTCTGTTGCTGAACGTAAGGCACTGCTGCGGGTGGTGAAAACTGCCCAGCGCATCACCGGGACTCCATTTTCAGCCGTCGAGGACATCCAGAAGAGACAGTGTCTGCGTCGAGCACGCAGCATTCTTAAGGACTCTTCTCACCCTGCTCACAGAATGTTTTCTCTCCTGCCTTCCGGCACGCGCTTCAGGTGTCATCGGACGAGAACCAGCAGACTGAAGAACAACTTTTTCCCCAGAGCTGTCTCCCTGTTGAACTCTGCCCCACACTAATTTATTTACCCCCCTCATACACTCTCCTTATTACTACTGCAGTATTTAACATTGCTAATAATAATTGCATTATATTGTACATACCCACTTGTAAATGTACATAACCAACCATATACATTTGTAAATTCTGTATATACATCAATTAAATTACATTAATTATAATATTGTCTAATGTTTCAACCTATCTTCATATTCATATACTAATAACAACCTGTACATTTTGTTCAACTTTGTAAATTCCTGAATATAGTTGATAGCAACCTGTATATTACGTTCATAGTACATTAATCTATAAATATTACAAATATTCATTGTTTCTTTTTTTTGCACTTTATAATTTATATAACTTATACTTAATACCCATATCCTGCACTTTTGCACTTCCGGTTAGACCTAAACTGCATTTCGTTGCATTGTACTTGTACATGTGTAATGACAATAAAGTTGAATCTAATCTAATGTAATTTATATTAATCAATCAAATACATGTTCTACTATATTGGGTAATAGTAGTGTAAAAGTGACTATAGGGGTGTTATTTCATGTATAAAGGGCTTCAATAATGTTAAAAACGTATTTAGAATGTCATAAACTGTTTTTTTACGTTCTAACTCCAAAAATATAAAAAATCTAAATTAGGAATCTGAACTAACGGAAATATGTTTAGTTGTGTCTGGAACCAATTGACCATGCTAAACATAAATAAAAATAAAAAATAAAAAATTTTCTTATTTTCTAGTTATATAAATGAGTTTTAAACAAAAGGAAAAACATTTTGAGACATACTGTATACTGGAATGTGTTTCCTTTGACAGGAACAATGTGGCAATGTCAAGGGAAATGAAAATAAATGTCATAACATCACAGTGAAGCTTTTGTTGTGCTGCTACCTTTCAGAATATAAAGGGGGGTCGACCTTTTCTGTGCCACTGGATACAAAGATATGCTCTGTCCGCCTTGATTCATGCTCTGTCCACCTTGATTCATGTTCTGGCCACTGTGAGTCATGGCTACTCCCCATCCAATTACCATCCCATAATATATCTAGGGAATAATGGTAGCACATGGAAAAGTAGGAAGACACTTTGAGACAACTGTGGCTAATGGACAGTGGTGGCATTCGCTTCGCACCTCGCCACAGATGTAATGATTCAGGTGGAAGAGACCTGGTCCACTGATAAGTAGGCCAACACGAAGATATCTATCTCTTCCACTTTTTATCTTTTGAATACAAAGATAGTAGTACAGCAACAACAAGGCTGAACACATTCCTCTCAATACTGCTGTTTTTACTAATAGATCGCATCAATTATTATTCATTTGAAAGTCTGAAATAGAATCAGTGCATCAGAAGTGTGCATTACGTAAAATGCGTCAGGCATAATTGATGGTGAATGCTAAAAAATAATTACAATACTTTAAAGGTTGGCTTCACTTTGGTCTCAGTTTTCTCGAATATTGGAGGAGAGATGTTACGAACAACCTTGACCTGCAAGAGTGTGAAGTCATGAGACATGAAACCCAGCGGTATTAAAGCTTTTATGGACTACAGCTGCTTTCTTCTCTTATATTACGAGGAGTTCTCAGGGTGAGCATGTAAAAACCCCACCGAGTGCATTAAAGAAATGTTCACTTATAAGCAAATAAAATGATACTTATTCAGGGATGGTTATCGTGACCGTAGTTTAAAGTCAAAACTTGATACTTTTAAGAATAGACTGGTAACAGTTGAGAAACCTGTGGCTAATGTGGTAATAATAATGGTTTAATTCATTTTTTTAATTCCACATGCCCCCCAAAAAAGTAGGAAGAAGCAAAGCTTATCTTGCCCCCTCTCCATTTCACATCAAATGCTAATTCACTTCCTGTATTTAACACGAATCGGGAAAATCGCAAGATACGCAGGTGGCCCGCTATGGTTTTCAAACCTGCAGACAGCAGGTAAAGCCCTGGATAAAAATTGGCATGCCATTTTTTTGTGTGCGTGGACACACAATAGCCTTGCACATAACCAGTTTGCAAGGGCAAGGCAGAAAAACGGTGTGTGACTCTTGCATGTGTCGCAAGTTTAAAAGTACGTTGGTACATTGCCAAGCCATGTCAGCGTCTTTTCCCACAAACGGCGACTCCTCTGGCTGTGCACGCTGATCCTCCTGACCTCAGTGGACTCACGAGGGCCACTCACATAGCATATCCAACATTAATGCCCCTTGCCCGGCCAAGGAGGGCAGCTTCTCCCGCCAACACTCTGGTTCTCCCGACCTCTGTGGACTCACGGTGGCTGCTCCCATAGTGTATTGGATATTAATGCGACTTGCTGTAGGTGCCGTAAGAAGCCAGTATGCCACTTCAAAGTGCTCATGACCCAATGAGCCCCCCCTGACTGTGGCGTGAGAAGCAGGTAGTACTTTCAATGTTAGTACAGACCTTCCAACATGTCCAACTTTATCACAGCTCTCCATTTTCCTGTTTTCAGTTGCAAGTTCAGTCTGTACAGTACAGATAAATTCATAGAAATCATGAGTTTCTCAATGGTAAAGCAATATCTTGACTTACAAGTTTAATTTGTTCCCAGACTTAGCTCGTAACTTGATTTACTCGTATGTCAGAAGAATTTTCCCTGTAAGAAATAACGTACTGTAGATGCCATTAATTGGTTCCAGTGACCTCAAAAACTACACCTTTTTTTTTTGTTTATACGTTTTTGAATAAGAAGATGTGTCTACACAGTGAATAATGTATTGGAAAATTCTGTTAAAACATAATAAAAGAAAGTGTAAAGAAAGAAACGTGTCTTCTTAAATGTACTTTGGAGAGCAGATGGAGCTGTTGGCAGAGGTGGAGGAGAGTGGTGGAGGAGGTCGGAGCGAGATATAGCTGGTTTGATAGCCTTTATCGACTCTTTCTGTTTCAAAATCGTTCAGATTGTCGAAGTAGTTTGTATTGGCGTGCCAAATCAACAACACGCGCACCTTGCTCATGTTTTTTGATGATTTCATGCGTCATCTCTTACGACATCATTCTTTTCTTCTCGTCATTGTCATTCTTAGAACTCGCTTTCTTAGGCCCCATGATGAATAATAGAAAAAAAGAACAAAACAAAGGAGAACTAAAGTGCGTAAAACTATAGAGAACCTCGCACAGCTAGAACGCCACATGAAGCGAACGAGTGTGTGAGATGAGGGTATAACGTCGCGCTCATTCATAAGTCACATAGAAGCTCGTATACTAAAGCAAAACTATGTCCGAGTTACGACGTATGTCGGAAAACTTAACTTAATGCGCTCGTAAGTCAATGTGTTACTGTATTTCACTGGGTTCAAGGATATGTTTTAATACAGCATTTTAACCTGTGACTTTTATTAGCTATTGTGTACTTTCACCAGAATAAAATGCAGTCATATCGTCTGAAAATAATACAACTTTACAAATATCATTTGTACACAGCAGGGGTCTCAAACTCGTGCCATGGAGGGTCACTAAAGCAGGTGCTTTAATTGATGAGCTCTTTCCCTCAAATTGAAGGAGGTGTTGATGATTAAAATCACCTGCTGTAATGAAAGAAAACCTGCGGGGTCTTGGCCCTCCAAGGCATGAGTTTGAGACCCCCGGTATACAGGGTGAACAGTTCTGGTGCCAGTATTGACCCCTGGGGTAAGAAATATTAAAGCTTGCAGGTGTATATTCTTCTGTCTTCACATATTGCTACATATGTGCTAAGTTGCTTTTCACCCAGTTCAAATCTAACCCACGGATACCATACATTTGAGGGACGCCTGTTGCAGTCGCCACATACATGATTGCTGCCTTATCCGTCTTTGGACAGTTCAATATTTGACTTAAATTCTTTTTTTAGGTGTTGTATATAAACTCAGTAATTTGTAATTTTTTCTTATACATTTAAAACATTATACATTTTTAATGTTCAGTTGCAAAATAGACATGTTTTTTTACCACTTTGTACTTATATGTTTGTCCACATACGCAGCCACTCATCCACTCTTGTCCATCGATCCATTTCCTTTACCGCTTGTCATCACTGGGGCCGTGGGTATGCTGGAGCCTATCCCAGCTGTCTTCGGGCAAAGTACACCCTGGTCTGGTCGCCAGCTAATCGCAGGGCACATGTAGACGACCATTCACACTTATGAACAGAGTCTTCAGTTAACCTAGCATGCTTATTTTTGGAATGTACCGAAGTACCTGGAGCGAACCCCCGCACACACATGGAGAACATGCTATATTCACACAGATTTTCCAACAGAGCTACAAACCCACAATATTTTTTTAACACCCATCCTTCGCTCTATTGTGTTTTTTGAAAAAACAATTAATAAATGATCGCTGTTTCATGGTTCGACCAGTCCAGGGTGTACCCCGCCTCTCGCCCAAAGTCAGCTGGGATAGGCTCCAGCAGCTCCCATGACCCTAATGAGGATAAGCGGCATAGAAAATGGATGGATGGATATTTCATGGTTGTCTGTGGCCTATTATTATTATTAAAACAAGTAGTATGTAGCTTCTTACTTTATTGTTGTTCCCCACTCTGTATGAAACACTTTAGAACAATATCCATCCTCTCTGTTGTCCATCTTTCCAACACGATGGTTCTTCCAATATTAATGGCTTCTGCATTATTTTTAAATGAATATCAGTATATTCCCTTTTTTTAGTAGATTTTCAGTAATTGTGTTAATATTAGGGTGGTTCCTTCTAGACTGATGTTCTAACTAGTCAGTGAGACAAGTCCATCACAAATTGTGCGAATCCCACTCTTTGAGGTCACACCCCTAATTTCAACCATTTTTATTGTAGATTTTCACACTGAACAGGAAGGACTACTGTAATAATAGGAGAAAATAAAACATCATGTACAACATATTAACCTTTAAGAGACCCTAGGACATTTTGTGCAATTATAGTTTTAATTCCTGCTAAACAGAACTTTTTGACATTTGTAGCTGAGCTATAGCTGCAATTGCTTATACTTGTGACGTCCAAAAAAAAATATGTCCACAAGCTGCTTGCTCTATAAGGCAAATAAAACAAAGTAGCAGCATTTTCTCTCAGAATGGGTTTTACCTTCCTATCTACTTCTTCATTGTACTACTCTGAATCATGTCATAGCTGAAAAGATAATAATTGTTACAGAGCATCATTTACTGAAAATACGACTCAATAATTATGAAAAAACTATGTTAGTGCTGCAAGGATATGCAACAATGTCATGTTGGCCATGAGTAAAGCTTCCATGAATTTGATTTTATTTTTTAGGAGGGAGCAAAATTGATTTTTTTCCCCCTTTTGTGTAATGTGGAAGAAATGAAGCACAGCAAGCAAAAATTTTCTGACAGCAGCAGATGAGCTTTTTTTTACAATGCCAATTCATTTTCAGAGGTTGTTTGATGTTAGATTTGACTGCTATTTTTATTTAAATTCTAAAACCCAAAGATGCAGTCCCCGCCTAAAAAAATGACTGGATTCATTGAAATTGAAAATTAAAATGCAGTTTTTTAAATAAATGGGAGTTTTATTGTTTCACTGGCTGTTATGGACATAATGCATTTTTTCTTTCTACGATAACTTTGGCTTGGCACAGTTACATTGTCAAGCACATCAGCATCTCCATATTCTAGATGGGTGTGCTTCTGAGATGGTGTGTTGTCATTCTGGCTGACCTTTTCTATTTGAATGAAGAAAAATGTCAGACCATTTTCATTGCAACCATGCAATTATTTCACCATTTATTTCCATGTGAGATGTGCTCATATCCTCTGTCTAGCTTCCTTCCAGAAATGCATTTCATCCTTCCAGTGCATTTCTGAAATAGATGTTCTTTGTCTGATAAGATATGTTAAAAGTCTGACTCGACTTCCTGTGTCTTCACACGACTCCTACATGTTGACCCTTTCGTTGGAGAGCTTGCTGATGTTTGGGCAAAAAATCAGAAGGCCTGAATTAAACGATGCTCTTCTGAAAGACTTATAAAAAAAACACAATATCAGATGGAAATGTGGCAGATAAAACCAGGCTCTCTGCAGCCAAGAAGTCATTGTTAATCATTGTTGTCATTTTCTACCTTACAGTGACATGTTTCAAATTCAAATTCATATTTATTTGTATAGCGCCAAATCACAACAGCAGTCATCTCATGGCACTTTACACATGAAGGTCACACAGAGCCAACTGAAACCCCACATGAGCAAGCACTTGGCGACAGAGGCAAGAAAAAATTCCTTCTGGGGAAGAAACCTTGGACAGAACCCAGGCCTGTGGACCGGCAGGCTGTCTAGACCAGTTGGGCTGAGATATAGTGTATATAGCCTTAATCTAGACGAAGCGACAATAAATGTCTCTGATACATATCTGAATATCAAGAGTCAATTCTAACTGTATGCTTAAGCAAAGAGGTGGATTTTGAGTTGACTTTTAAATAATGAGAGGGTGTCTGCTCCTTGGTTGAGTCGGGCAGAGGGTTCCATAACTGAGGAGCCTGGTAACTAAAGGATCTACCTCCCATTCTACTTCTAAAAATTTTAAGAGTGACAAGTAATCGGAAATTCTGTGAGCTCAGTGTTCCACTGGGTTGATTGTGTTCTAGGGGCTCTTTAAGATACAGTATACTGTACTGGTGTCTGACCATGTAAGAAGGAGAATTTTATACTCAATTAGAAATTTGTACAGATGACCAGTGCAGTGAGGCTAATATTGGCTAGATATGATTTCTTCTTCAGATTCCAGTTAAGATTCCATTCATTTTCTATGCCGCTTATCCTCATTAGGGTTGGGACAGTTAAGACTAGTGTGGCATAATTTTGGACTAACTGAAGGATCTTAAAAGGTTTCTTAGAGCAGCCTATTAACAAAGTGTTACAATAATCCAACCTGGAAGTCACAAAAGCATGACCAAGTTTTTCTGTATGTGGAAGTGGCAGACATTTTTTGATTCCTAGAGTTTGGACAACTGACTAGCTTGGTTAGGTTTTATTGATAAGTACAGTTGTGTGTCGTCTGCATAGCAATGGAAATTAACAGCGTGTTTTGTAATGATATTACCTAGAGGGGACATATAAAGAGTGAAAAATACTGGTCCTACCACAGAACCCTGTGGGATACCGTGATTGACCTTCATTTGTCTGGATTCTTTATTACTAATGGATGCAAACTGCAGGCGATCTGACATAAGACTGAAACCATTTTAATGAGTTCCTTTAATGCCAAAAGTGAGTTCTAATCTCCGTATTAGAATTTGGTGGTCAATTGTGTTGAATGCTGCTGTAAGGTCTTTGAAAACTAACACTGAAACGAAGCCATTGTCTGAGGCAGTGATTTTTACGAGTGCTCTGGTGGAAATTGTGTAAACTGCTTTCTCTAGGAACTTGAAGAAAAATGGAAGGTTGGATATTGGTCTGTAATTAGCTAGGACAAGGTTGGATTTTCGAAGAAGCAGATTGATTACAGCCTCTTTGAATGATTGTGCTATGTAGTCTGTCACTAGTGACATATTGATTATATTGAGAACAGCTGTGTTGACTAGTGGAGTAGTATCGTTTAACAAATGAGTTTAAGGCGGGGATCGTAGAAGCTGGTTCAGAAGGATTGATGAAGTAAAAACTCCAAATTAATATGTAAATCAATTTAAATCAAAAAATTTACAGCTGTGCACTATTCTATTTGTCTATAAGGTCTGAAGAAGAGAGTTTAAATCACCAAAGCTGAATCTCAATTCAACCCCTTAGCCCTTCCCCTACATCTTACCCTTTCCCTTATCCCTCAATGGGTCACTGACATGATATATCAACTTTGCTTAAATAGGTTATATATTGTTTGTAATTATGTTCCACATTGTTTGTTTTTTGAAAGTGATCGGTAAAATTTGAAAAAAATTACTCGTCGCGACAAAATCATTTCCCGAAGTGACACGATTGGAGTACTTGTACTCAACTGCACAAACATAGTGGAGTATGAGACAGAGGATGTTTAAAATAATTACAGCAAAGAGTTGAGCGATGTGTCAATAATTTTCGAGGACAAAAGAAGGAAAAACATTTGGTGATGAAACAGAGAACTTGCGCAACATGGACCTAAACCTTAACAAATATGGGTAGCCTTCAAAACACAGAGTTGCTTATCCTTATTGTTTTAAATAGGCTTATTAATGAGTGTAAATGGGTCTTTATAGCCTGATTTATTTCATACTCAGTTCCCACCCCCATGGGAACATTTTCCAATTAATTCTGAAATAAGAGTGTAACAAACAAAACTGCAGAAAACCAGCATTTCTACAGTGATATTCAAAAAATAGGCACCTTACTGCTGAGTTGGTTTAGCTGTAATCAGAATAACAAAGATGAAAGTTGCATCTCTGTGTGTTGCTTGAGATGTCTGTTCCCCACTTAATCTTAGCTGTGGGGGAGCAACAGTGAATCAGGAGGGGAGCTTAATGTCAGCGGATTGATATCATATGACATCTACAAAGTGACGTTTATGCGATTGACCCAAACTATCCTCGAGATCAACCAGTAGCTCACGATCAACATAATTGGCAGTTCTGGCCTAAAGTCTACAAGGTCCTTGCTGGCTTATTAGACTGTGCTATAAATGCAAACTCGGGTAACAATTATGTGTCACATAATGAAACTCTGAGCCAGTTGATCAGGTAGTTGAAGCCTTGGAGAGACTTTAATGATGCAGACAGTGAACTCATCAGCACTCACAGGTAGAGAGCTATTTTAGACTTCCTTCAGCATGATGATGCTCATTTCACTTTCAGCTATTTAGTATACTCATCAGCTGCATTATTAGTTACACCTGCACAATCTGATGATATTTCCATTCTGTCCAAAAAACAAAAAACATTTATGTAGAAAAATCCTTGTAACTTTTTTGCATGTTGAGATTGTTGACAGTTAAACTTTACTACGATAAATCGCGCAAAGCTCTTTTACTTCTTTCACATAAAAGTCAAACAGAATTAGTAAGTAAATGTTATAATGCCAAATGTGATTGGTTAATCATTTCAGTAAAAAAATAGCTGTTTGATTTGTTGTAATATTCAGTTTTAGTCACTCAGAAGTTCTGAGTAACTAGCAATGTTAACAGTAAACCGATTCGATATCTGGATTGAGGAGCTAGCAAATCAGATACACCGTAAAAAGATTCCTGCCTCAATCATCCATCCATTTTCTTCCGCTTATCCAAGGTCGGGTCTCAGGGGCAGCTGTCTAAGCGAGGAAGCCCGGACTTCACTCTCCATGGCCACTTCGTCCAGCTCCTCCCGGCGGATCCCAAAGCGTTCCCAGGCCAGCCGAGAGACACCCCAACGTGTCCTTGGTCCACCCTGAGGCCTCCTACCGGTCGAACGGGTCCTGAACACCTCCTCAGGATGGCGTCCACGAGCCATCCTAACCAGATGCCCAAGCCACCTCATCTGGCTCCTCTCAATGCGGAGGAGCAGCGGTTCTACTCCGAGTCTCTCCCAGATGAAGGTGCTTCTCACCCTATCTCTCTAAGGGAGAGCCCAGCCACCCTGCGGAGAAAACTCATTTCAGCCGCTTGTAACCGCGATCTGGTCCTTTCGGTTACTAACCAAAGCTCATGACCATAGGTGAGGGTAGGAATGTAGATCGACCAGTAAATTGAGAGCTTTGCCTTTTGGGTCAGCTGTCTCTTCAACCACGAAAGACCGGTGCAGACTCGGGGTAACTGCGGACGCCGCACCAATCCGCCTATCCATCTAGCGTTTAATCCTTCTCTTACTCGTGAACAAGACCCCAAAGAACTTAAACTCCTCCACAAGAGGCAGAACTTCATCCCCAACCCGGAGATGGCACTCCACCCTTTTCTGGGCTGGAACCATGGACTCGGACTTGGAGGTGCTGATTTTCATCCCAGCCGCTTTACACTCAGCTGTAAACTGATCCAGTGAGAGTTGAAGGTTACGGCTCGACGCAGCCAACAGGACCACGTCATCTGCAAAAAGCAGAGAATGAATCCTGCAACCACCAAACTCCTCAACGCCCTGGCTGCACCTAGAAATTCTGTCTATGAAAGTAAAGAACAGAATCGGTGACAAAGGGCAGCCCTGACGGAGTCTGACCCTCACTGGAAACGGGTCCGACTTATTATAGAGTTGGTCCAGAGTTCCAGAGTTGGTCCAGAGGTTGAGGAGTGTGATCCCACGATAGTTAGAACACACCCTCCGGTCCCCCTTCTTAAAAAGTGGGACTACCACCACGATCTGCCAATACAGGGGAACCGACCCCGATATCCACACAATGCTGCAGCGTCGTGTCAACCATGACATGCCCACAGCATCTAGGGCCTTAAGAAACTCCAGCCGGATCTCATCCACCCCCGGGGCCTTGCCACCGAGGAGCTTTTTGACCATCTCGGCCCCAGAGATAAAAGAACCCGCCTTAGAGTCCCCAGGCACTGCTTCTTTGTTGGAAGACGTGTATATAACGGTTTTATAAAATAATATCAAGTGCTATATTCTAAGGACAAGGGATTATTTATTATTAGCAATTCAGTCGGTGCATTTATAGAAAACATTTTTTTACATATTACAATGTATTTAAAAAAAATGCATTAGTTGAGTAAGGTTGTGTTCCGTGCATCTGGACTGAAACTTACCACTTTGGTGTTATAACTCTTATAACTTTGCATGCATAACCTTAAAATAATGTTTTATACCAGTGGCTCTGAAACTTTTTTTTTGCCAGATTCAATAATTTTCAGCCCCCCTCCGCTGGCTGCCGCCCCCAAACTCCCACACCGGGTCGGAGCCCGGTGAGGAAGGCGGGAGAGGTTGATGGCTGATCTGGCTAATGGTGCGTTGAACAACACACTCCGAATGCGTGCGGATACATGCAGCCACAGTGTTGTTGGAACACTCGCACTAAATCAGTAAAGATTTTGAACACACAGAAAAATCCATAAACAAGGCGCTTTGTTATTAAAGCCGTTGGGTTCTTTTTTTTTTTTGTTTTTTTTTTGTCTTGTCCAGCATCATAACAGCTGAATGGGAGTCAAGCTGCCTTCAAATGCTGAGCAAAATTTCTTTGCCAAGGGAGATTTCATAATCCAAATGAGTCTCCCTTGACATTTGACTGCGTTTATTATGAATTTTGTTGCGCCACATTTCGATGCCGGACCT
>QODF01000040.1:1043396-1137499 GCA_024372805.1 Oostethus manadensis
ACATACATACATACATATTTACTAATAATGATAAACATACAAGAAAAACAACGAGAAAAGAAACAGAACCTCTTGAACAATGACCATCCAAATGACACGTGCAACAAATCTACATTAAATCTACATTACTCTGCAGTGACAGGATAACCGCATCAGAGCGAAACAGAGAACGAGGAGATGCCCGTGGTGAACACTGCCATGCATCCCAAACCACACTCCCTCCAAAAGCGAGGGCCCGACCAGGAAGACGCCGGAGCACGGCCCCCCAGCAGGCTCCCCACAGAGGGGAAGGCCCGACTCCGCCACCCCAAGAGGCAACCGCGAGTCCCCTCTGAAGACGTGGAAGGGAGACCCGGCCCGACGCCGCCCGGCAGCCGAGCAGGGGCCACAGGAGGGGCCCAGGCGCCAACCGCCGGAACACCCGCCGGAGGCCGGCCAGCTTCGGGAGAGCCGTTGGGTTCTAAGGGAGAGTAAAAAGTAGCAGCTTGTAGTCAGAAAAATACGGTAATAATGAAAAGTGTGCATGGTAGCCCTGCACCCCCATGACATAATCCCGGGTGCCCCCGGTTTGAAAACTACTGCTACAAAAGGTTGAACTTTCCGCTTTCCACAAATTGAACCAAAAACTACACATTATTAGTTAAAATGACAGTACTGTAGCTGCTACTACTAATCATTTATGTTAATGTGTTATTACAGTAAATAAAGACAATTGTAGAATTTGTAGATTGCAGATAGCTTTATGTTTACAAAAAAAGATTTACTGTTCCGGCCACCAGGCGAGCGCCTTGTGGCCAAGCCTTCACCCGTGGGGCCTGGCCGGGCCTAGCCCGAAGAAGCCACACGGGAACTCCTCCCCACAGACCCACCACCTGCAGGGGCAAGCATAGGGGTCTGGTGCAATGTGATTTGGGCAGTGGTCAGGGGCGAGTGTCGGGGCGACCTGATCTTCAGCGGCTAAATCTGGTTCTTGGGACATGGAATGTCACTTCTCTGGTGGGGAAGGAGGCGGAGACATTCTGACTAGATATAGTCGGACTCACCTCAACCCACAGTTTGGGCTCTGAAACCAAATTCCTTGAAAGGGGCTGGACCTTGTTCTTCTATGGAGTTGCCGCAGGGGGGAGGGGGCGAGCTTATTATTAGCCCCCCGGCTTGGTGCCTCTGTGCTGGAGTCATCCCCAGTTAACGAGAGGGTTATTTACCTACGCCTTAGGGCTCGGGAAAGGATCCTGACTGTGGTTCATGCGTACGCGCCGAACGGCAGTTCAGGGTACCCAGCCTTCTTTGAGTCTATCAGAGGGGTTTTGGAGAGCACCCCAGCTGGTGACTCCATAGTTCTACTGGGAGACTTCAAAGCCCATGTGGGCAATGACAGTGTGACTTGGAAGGGCGTGGTTGGGAGGAACGGCCTCCCTGACCTGAACCCGTGTGGTGTGTTGTTGCTGGACTTCTGTGCGAATCACAATTTGTCCATAACAAACACCATGTTCGAACATAAGGATGTCCATAAGTGCACTTAGCACCAGGACACCCTAAGTCGCAGGTCTATGATTGACTTTGTGGTCGTATCATCAGATCTGCGTCCGCATGTTCTGGACACGCGGGTGAAGAGAGGGGCTGAGCTGTCAACAGACCACCACCTGGTGATAAATTGGATTAGACGGCAGGGAAAGATGCCAGACAGACCTGGTAGACTCAAACGAGTTCTATCACCGTGGCTGAGGTAATTGGGGTAGTTAAATCACTCCCCAGTGGCAAGGCTCCGAGAGGTGGACGAGTTCCGCCCTGAATTCCTCAAGGCTCTGGATGTGGGGGACTGTGTTGGTTGACACGCCTCCACAACATTGCATGGAAGTCGGGAACAGTACCTCTGGACTGGCAGACAGGGGTGGTGGTCCCCATTTTTAAAAAGGTTGGCCGGATGGTGTGTTTCAACTATAGGGGTATCACACTCCTCAGCCTCTCTGGGAATGTCTACTCCAGGGTGCTGGAGAGAAGGGTACGACTGTTAGTCGAACCTGGGGTACAGGAGCTGGAATGTGGTTTTCGTCCCGGTCGCGGAACACTGGACCAGCGCTGCACCTTTGCACGGGGACTGAGGGTATGTGGGAGTTTGCCCAACTGGTCTACATGTGCTTTGTGGACTTGGAAAAGGCCTTTGACCGTGTCCCTCATTGTGTCCTGAGGGGGGTGCTTCGGGAGTATGGGATTGGTGGCCCGCTACTACATGCCATTCGGTCCTTGTACAATCGAAGCAGGAGCCTGGTTCGCATTGCCAGCAGTAAGTCGAGCTTGTTTCCGGTAAACATTGGCCTCCGCCAAGGCTGCCCTTTGTCACAGATTCTGTTCATAATTTTCATGGACACAGGCGCAGTCAAGGCGTTGAGGGAGTCCAGCTTGGCCACCTTAGGATCTTGTCTCTGCTATTTGCAGACGATGTGGGCCTTATGGCCTCATCAGGGCTGTGACCTTCAGCATTTACTGGAGCGGTTTGCAGCTGAGTGTGAAGCTTCTGGGATGAGACTCAGCACCTCCAAATCCGAGGCCATGGTTCTCAGTCGGAAACGGGTGGACTCCGGGTTGGGAGTGAGGTCTTGCCTCAGGTGAAGGAGTTCAAGTATATGGGGCCTTGTTCATGAGTGAGGGAAGGTTGGAGCGAGAGATCGACAGACGGATCGGTGCAGCATCCGCAGTAACGGGCCGTGATACCGGACCGTCGTGGTGAAGACAGAGCTGAGCTGAGCCGGAAGGCAAAGCTCTCTGTTTACCGATCGATCAACATTCCCACCCTCACCTATGGTCATGAGTTATGGATCATGACCGAAAAAACAAGATTGCGGATACAAGCGGCGGAAATGAGTTTCCTTCGTAGGGTGGCTGGACTCACCCTAAGAGATAGGGGGAGGAGTTTGGCCATCCGGGAGGAGCTCAGAGTAGAGCCGCTGCTCCTTCACATCAAGAGGAGCCAGTTGAGGTGGCTCGAGCATCTCATCCAGATCCCTCCCGGGCGCCTCCCTGGTGAGGTGTTTCGGGCATGCCCAGCCAGGAGAAGGCCCCGGGAAAGACCTAGGACACGCTGGAGGGACTATATCTCACAGCTGGCCTGGGAACGCCTTGGTGTCCTCCCGGTGGAGCTGGAAGAGGTCGCCAGGGACCGAGAAGTCTGGACTTCCCTACTGAAACTGCTGCCCCTTTTGCCATCCATATAATCTAGACAAAGATGTTAAAAGCTCCTTTAAATGTGAATCTTTCATAATTAGTGCTCCAAAGACCAAAAAAATTATGGATGAGCGAGTTCACCTCTATCTTTATCTGTTCTTTTTATTTGTATTTAATTGTAGTTATTTGTATCCATATCTGTACTCAGAATGGGTGAGGTATACATGGAAATTGGGCATGCCTTAAATTGCATTAAACTATCAAGCTCATATGAATGTCAAATGTAATGAAACCCTGCACATCACCGTATTGTTTCAATACAACACAAAAATCTTGGCACTTGTAATGCATTTACCAAAAAAACTGCACCAAATTTCACATAAATAATACAAGGTTTGCTTGTTCAAAGAATGAAACGCACACAAGAGGCCTTTTTAAAAGTTGAATAAAACTGCACCAGTTTCTCTTATTGAGTAATAAACATTTAATACATGTCTCGTTAAAAGAAAAGCAGCAACAGTGCATACTCTTAAAGTTTCAGATTTTCTTGTTATTGTTGTAATTCACATTGGGATTTGCCTGATTTTGTGACACAATTCCTCTTTTTGTTTACCTTTGAATAAGGTCTTTAGATGCACTCCCCAGTCATCGTAAGATATGTTTAGCTACAATATCCATACAATCCTTAGTGAACAGTCATTTCAACATTGCTGTGCTGTGTTATGACTCTCGTAGATGTTTCATACTGTTTCTAAGTGATGTTACTTTCCGTACTTTCACATCAGACTTCGATTGATACTAGAATGTGTTTTGTCAAGTAATGTCTTTTCAAGTTTATCTTTTATTGGATGGACTTTTATTTTTGTCAGGGACCTGAGAACCTGAGGTTTCTTACAAAAGCCAAACAATATTGTTGGTCATGCTGTGATTTACAAAAAGTAAATTCAGCAATACTTTGGTTGCATTATTTTTAATGATTTAAAAATATATTTTTATAATCTTTGTCAATTAATTGGGAAATAAATTACAAATTCATCTTTGTAACATTTGAAACATCTTTGTAACAACAATGTTATTTCCCCCCCCCAAAAAAGTTACCGTGTCAGATTGGATCAGCAAGACTATAAAAAAAATTTAATCGGATGCAAAAAAAAAAAGTGAATCGGGACATCTCTAAGGCAAACTTTCACTGGCTCGTTTTTAGTGACGTCGCCGCGTTTTACTGTCACGTAGCTGTAATAACTGAAGTAAAGTTGTGTGTATTAATAATAATAATAATAGATGAAAAATGGTGGAGAATTTTATTTGCGCTTCCAACATTCATACAATTACGTGCGCAAACTGACGCTTTGATCAGTACGCAAGCATGATTACTTTTTTACTAATATATTGCCCATTCACTTTAATTTGTCACAGGTCCTTAAAGGGGCATCACTGCATTCTTATCTTGACCAGCGTCTGCCATTTGGTGGTGGCTAGTTTAGAGCAATACTCCGGGGATTTTGGTAAAACTAGTGTGTCAGTAGCTCCCTCACTAGGTTGACTCAGAGAAAAGGAAGAGGAGAACTTGTGGCTGTCTCAGCAACAGGAGTCATTGTTAAAGTGGCAGTGTATTCCTCATTTTGCATAAGCTTAAGTGTCCTTAACTACATTAGTGGACGTCACAGTAAAGTACTGCTTATGAAAATCATTGTAAAAAGTACATAACTATGAAAATTCTACTGGACAGCTAAAAGGTCCTCTGCTTGCTAGGATCACCTCCTAGGAGTAGTAATATATGAACCCTTTTTCTCGCCAATAACAATGCGCTTTAGTAATCTCCATTCCTTTTATGGGCTTGCGTTTTTATGGGTCACTCACAAAAGTGAATTGAGTACTCACATGGAGACGCCCATAGCCGTATGCTATATATGAACTAAATAAACACTTCATTGAGATGGTTGGCCTGTTGCAGCGATACATTTGGGTGTGGCATTAAACAAATGCAAGAAAATGGAACAAACTTAAAGCACCTTGCAAAGGAAGCTGGTTTCACAGTATAATGGCAACACATTCTGTTCATAAAATGATGTTGCAATGGCTAAATACAATCAAAAGTATTTTTCCAGCCTTACCTATAAAAGTCAGTCCCATGAGATAGTGTGGACTGTAAACCAGTTGCTACAGTTCTTTTCAGCACCTCCTCGTTCTCTCTTGCTACATCCAATAGGGCAGTGACGTCAATGTATAAGTCAGCTCTCAATGCAAAGTGGAAAGGAGAGTTTATTTGACGCAAAAACCAGGTCTGTTGTTTTTTCCATGGGTTTAATACATTTAGTTGGAGTAGCAGTTGCACAATTAATTCCATGTTACCAGGTTTTCCTTTTAACTTGGTGAGCGGCAGCAGTGTAAGTAAACAAACAGAGACGAACAACCGCAAGTCCTGATTTAGTAAAAATCTCACAAGTTTTGAACAACCTAGTCATTACTCCACCATCTGTAACACACACATCAATCGAGACATTTTTAAGTGCTTTGTGCTAAACTCTGAGATACTGTAACGTTGCACACATATCTTTCTAAAGGATTTGTGACAATAAATAAGTGGTAATAAACACTACACCTACACTATACCGGAACTTTTTTTCTTTTTTCTTAAACTTTGAACCCTGCGTTTTATACAACGGGGTTGCAAATTTTTGGCCATGTTCTTGAGACAGCTCCATCCATTATATACAGTCACTTACAATGTCAACTTGTATTGGGATACCAACTGATGGGATGGCTTTATTATTCAGCACAAGACTTGTGCTTCCGTTGTGCTGGTAAAGACCTCAGGTAAAAAATGCTGACAACAACGTCTAAGTTGAGTCTGTCTTGGGAGATATAAAGGTCAGTTATGTAAATGGAACATTCTTGTTGCCTTTGAGCTTTTTTAAAAGAGCTTTATAGTCAAAATAGGTGAGTCCCATGACATGCAATGTTAGCTCCCTGATGCCAACTTGTTTTCTCTCTTTAGAACACACAGAAAAGAGAAAGAAATGCACTTGTGTATTCTGAGTACATGCAAGTTAAAGACTGCTCGTAACCAGGGAATAAATGTGACAGTCTGTGTCAATCCAATGCCTGCGGAGTGATAACCGTGTTGATGCCCTTCTTGATGTCATGAGATCCCTTCCTTGTCTTTGTACTTGTCTAAAATAAAAATGTTGTATTTTTTCTTACACTGTTCAACATTTTTTATGTTCTGCATTTAACCCGTCGCACTATTTCGTTCCATAGATTGAAATAGGGATTATTTTGAAATTGATCAGAAAGCTCAATTTTTTCTGATTCAATGGCCCCCTGAAGTTGTACCTTGTCTTGAAATGTTGCAGATTGGCTGTAACGTGCTTTATATGTGTTACCCACACATCCACAGTATGCTAAACATGGTAATGCCAGAGAACAGTATGAAGTTTTGGTGATTGAGGATTTGCTTTGGTTCTCCCAGAACTGCAGGGCGTCTTGCTCATTTTGCTCATACATATGACGTATGGGCTTCCAAACAGAGTTTGGGGTCTAAATCACACCCAAAAATATCACGGGTTGTAAATCGCCCCCGCATGGGCTTCTTCACTGCGTTTTGTTCGCTGTATTTTTCTCAAAAGCACTGCCTTTAGTTTTCCAACTGACTTTATTTTAGCAGCAACAGGTAAGGACATTGTTTAGGTGACAGCACAGGCGAAAGAAACAAGGCAAGGAACCAACTTCGTCCATGTGACGACGCTGGGCTTATTAACCCAACTGATTGTAATTGCACACAGCTGCGCACAGATCCACTGGACTGAAGTGGCTACACGTCACACCCGATAGTAGGCACAAAACACAAAATAAGTGCACCAAACAGTAAGCCGCCCTTCCTGTCCCACGGAGAATGATATATGATAGTCAAAAAATATTGAAGACAATTTAGAAGTAGTATCCTAGTCACCTGGCATCAGTAATGTTATGCGACATAACGTTAGGTTACATTACCTTCCCGGGGAGGATTAGCGGCAGCTTTTGGAGGTAGTCAACTAATGCGGTTTGGCCATCGACAAATAAAGTCTCAAGTAAAAGTCATGATAAACAATGTTAATATTTAAAGCATGAGTGTCCAAACCAAGGGCCACATACTGAAAAACGAACGGATGCAACGGCCACTTGGATATTTTGATATTTTGTGAAAATATTGCAAGAAAAAAATGCATCTCAGGTTTATGATAAAAAAAGCGTATTATTAGCATTAACTTTGGTCCTTCAAAAATATGTTTTTTTCTTTAATATTTTAACCCTTTGCTACTAATATGACAATATTTCCATCCATCCATCCATTTTCTATACCGCTTATATACCACTGACTGTTCTATGCACAATCTAGTGTGAAATCCACCAGACTACTTTCTGAATCGAAAGTTTGTGGAATAAGTTTTAGCTGTACTGGTTTGGAATATTCATAGTCGGGTCTATTCAAGGTTACAGCATTGAAGTCTTTATTCCACCCCACGATCCTATTGTAGGCTTTATGATAACCCCATTTTTTCATTTTAGAACAGTAACAGTTTTAAATCTGCCTTAGACCTACATATATCTTCCCCAAAAAAGTTGACAGAAAAAATATTGTATGCAAGGGAGAAAGTGGAGAATGTATCATTTAGCTGTGTATTCAGTTGAAAAGCTTTGTGATCAGTTTTTGTGTGCAACGCTTTGAATGTTGAACTGTTGAATGTTCTGGTATGTCATGTCTCTACTGTGGAACGATGGCAGACACAGAATTTCTGATACTGTTGTCATGGAAACTGGGTATTCAAAATAAGCAGAAAGTATGGTCTCGTCCTGGTGGAGATTTGCTGTGTTGGCATGAAAAAGAGGTTTGTACAGCCAAGGGATATATAATGTTTACAGGATGCATAGCATGCATGTACAGTATTTGCTATTGTTTTGTTTATTCAAGGTCAGATTGTATTTTTATGTAAACATTGAAGGTGCTATTGCACAGTGATGATGACTGCATTTGATGGAAGCTTTTGTTGTTGGAAACCAGCTACATAAAATTATAAACATTTTAGATCATTTTACACAAACAGTGCTCTGTTGACAGAGCCGCTTAAACTTACAGTAAGATAGAATGGCAACAATGCAATCTAATACAAAAGAATTGTGCTTTAATAATAAATATTGTTAGCAGTTTTCTTTATATAAAAAAATCAAAAGAAGAAGAAATGCTTAGCAGAAGAGCTTAGAGGTCAATGTTGGCTTTGCTTCTTTGTAATTCTACTTTGCTGTGAAGGGAACTTAAAATAGCTTCTTGACATTAAGCTTCCACTGCAGAAAGTAAAGTTAAACTGGAAAAGAACACACTTTCATGCCTGCTGAAGCTTTGTGCCACAATAGTAAGTAAGAAATGCAAAACAAGAATGTTTTAAAATGTAAATGATATCGCCACTTCGCACTTCAAGTTTTGTAGCTTCATTCAATCAGCGTTTCTGAAAAAAAAAATTAATTATGATGTTTTGTGGTTGAATAACGGCCAACTATGCATATTTAAAATATACATAAGTATGTTTCCTAAATTAAGCATTATAAGGATAAGCATTTTAAGCAGTTTAAGCATTATAATGGCAAAATGCAAAGATGGTGTGTTGATATTTAGTCTTAAACACTCGTCACTACGTTTTAGTAATGTTACTGTAATGTTTGGTGAGTGACACAAGCGTCAGACTTGATTGCCAGAACAACAGGCTTTTTATTGCAGGTTTGAATTATCTCACAACAGGCACAATAACCCCTAACATGGGCTGTTGTGGTCATCATCTATGCAAAACTAGAACTCAACTCTGAACTTCCTCTACTATATTGGGTAATATGAGTATAAGGGTAAACAGGGTGTGTCATTACATTGTATATAAAAATTATAAATGTATATAAAAAAAAAATATATATATATAAAAATGCTATAAAAATACTACTTGGCTCCTCCGGGAATTACCCCCTATCATGGTGGAGGGGTTTGAGTGCCCGAGTGATTTTGGGACCTATGTTGTCGGGGGATTTATGCCCCTGGTAGGGTCTGCCAAGGCAAACAGGTTCTAGGTGACGGGCCAGACTAAGAGTGATTCAGAAGACCCTTATGGAAAAAATCAAGACAAGTGACCGCACCTCGGCCGGACATGGGATACCGTGGCCTTACCATGGAGCCAGGCCTGGGGGAGGGGCTCGCAGGCGATTGCTTGGTGGTCGGGTCTCTTCCCCCGCAGACCAACCACCTGCAGGGTCAAGCATAAGGGTTTGGTGCCAGGTGATTTGGGTGGCAGCCAAATCTGGTTCTTGGGACATGGAATGTTACTTCTCTGGTGAGGAAGGAGCCTGAGGTCATGGGAGAGGTTGGATCATTCCGACTAGATATAGTCGGACTCACCTCGACCCACAGTTTGGGCTCAGGAACCAAAATCTTTGTTCTACTCTGGAGTTGCTGAAGGGGAGAGGCGACGAGCTGGTGTGGGCTTATTAGTAGCCCCCCGGCTTTGTGCCTCTGTGTTGGAGTCATCCCCAATGAACGAGTCTTATTTCCCTACGCCTTCGGGCCGGGGAAAGGGTCTATTTAAGGTCTATTTATTAGGGTCTAATAAGGACTATTGTTTGTGCATACGTGCCGGACAGCAGTTCAGAGTACCCAGCCTTCTTGGAGTCTATTAGACGGGTCCTGTAGAGCACCCCAGCTGATGACTCCATAGTTCTACTGGGAGACTTCAACGCCCATGTGGGAAATGACAGTGTGACTTGGAGGGGCATGCTTGAGAGGAACAGCCTCCCTAATCTGAACCCGTGTGGTGTGTTGTTGCCGGACTTTTGTGCAAACCCCAGTTTGTCCATAACAAACACCAGGTTCAAACATAAGGATGTCCGTAAGTGCACTTGGCATCAGGACACCCTAGGTCACAGGTCGAAATAACAAGTTTGTAGTCGTATGATCAGACCTGCGTCCGGATGTTCTGGACACACGGGTGAAGAGAGGGCCTGGGCTGTTAACTGTTGATTGGATTAGATTAGATGGCGGGGTAGGATGCCGGACAGACCTGGTCCAAAATAAAGCAGTGACCCCTCACTACACCAAACGTGTAGTGAGTGTGTGCTGGGAATGTCTGGCAGAGTCTCCCATTCGTCGAGTCTTCAACTCTCATCTCTGGCGGAGCTTCGCCTGCATCCCGGGGGAGGACCGGGATATTGAGTCCGAATGGGCAGTATTCTGTGCCTCCATTGCTGAGGCAGCCAGTCGTAGCTGCGGCCACAAGGTGGTCGGTGCCAGTCGAGGCGTCAAGACCCAAACCTGACTGTGGACACCATGGTTCAGGGCTGCCGTCAAGCTGAAGAAGGAGTCCTATCAGCCATTGATGGCTTGCGGGACTCCCGAAGCAGCTGACATGTACCGGCAAGCCAAGCGGTAAGCCACTCCGGCGGTGGTCGAGGAAAAAACTCCAGTGTGGGAAGAGTTTGTTGAGGCTATGGAGCACGACTTTCGGTCGACCTCAAAGAGGTTCTGGCAAACCGTCCGACACCTCAGAAAGGGGAAGCTGTCCCCAGTTCCCACTTTACATTGCAGACGGGGGCTTGCTGACCTCGACTGAGGATAAAGTCGGTCGGTGGAAGGAATACTTTGAGGCCCTTCTCAATCCCACTGACATACCTTACGTAAAGAAAGCAGAGTCTGAGGACACATGCGCAGACAGTTCTATCACCATGGCTGAGGTGTCTGGGGTAGTTGGCACACTCCCCAATGGCAAGGCTCCGGGGGTGGACAAGTTTCTCCCCGAATTCCTCAAGGCTCTGGATGTTGGGGGACTGTCTTGGTTGACAAGTCTCTTCAACATCGCATGAAAATCGGGAACAGTACCTCTGGATTGGCAGACCGGGGTGGTGGTCCCCATTTTTAAAAAGGGTGACCGGAGGGTGTGTTCTAACTATAGGGGGGTCACTAGTCAGCCTCCCAAGGAAAGTCTATTCCAGGGTGCTGGAGAGAAGGATACGACTGTTAGTCAAACCTCGGTTATGGAGGTCCAATGTGGTTTTTGTCCCGGTCGATCTGTGTTCCCAACTTCACCTATGGTCATGAGTTATGGATCATGACGGAAAGAACGAGATCGTGAATACAAGCGGCGGAAATGAGCTTCCTCTGTAGGGTGGTGTACTCACCCTAAAAGATAGGGTGAGGAGCTCAGTCATCTGGAAGGAGTTTAGAGTAGAGCTGCTGCTCCTTCACAACGAGAGGAGCCAGTTGAGGTGGCTCACGCATCTAGTCCGGATGCCTCCCGGGCGTCTTTCTGGTGAGGTGTTCCAGGCATGGCCAGTCGGGAGAAGGCCCCGGGGAAGACCTTGGACACGCTTGAGGGATTATGTCTCACAACTGGTCTGTGAACGCCTTGGTGTCCTCCCGGTGGAGCTGGAAGAGGACGGTGATGACCGGGAAGTCTGGACTTCCCTACTGAAACTGCTGCCCCTACAACCCGGACCCGGCCGGATAAGCAGAGGAAAATGGAATGGAATTCTACTTGGAAAAATTCACTTATCATGGCCGGATCTGGGACCAATTAACCATGATAAACAAAAGATTACTGTAAAAATATTGTAACTATGAATTATGTTTTTCACTGGTGCCTTTCTTTTGGTAAACAGGCTTATTTTTCCATCAAAACCCAAAGCTTTAATACAAAATCATTTTAATCTACCCGTACTTCTAAGCATAAATAATACGAGTGAATAAACAATTTGCCATGGTGATATACTTTATATCCTTTAAGTTACTTTTCTTGTAAACAATTATTTCGAGGGAAACCTGATATCACAATAATTTGCGACACAGCAGGTACTCGAAGGGAAGTTAAAAACAGAATATCCTTGCTTAAGGCAAGGTGACAGGGGTAATAATCTGCAATCCTCTGTTTAATATTTAAATCCCAGGGGTAAAAGAGAACGATGGGGTGTCCTTGTTTCAAGCATCATCCGTACTGCATCAGCTCAATACCCACTACTCAAGCAGGTCGCGTTTTTCAATCTTGATTGGGGTTCAAATGATTTGAAATGTAAATGATGAGAATTATGCTATTTCAGTATTTAAATATGAATGTTTGAATCATATTTTTCTGTTGCTTGTGTAGGCTTGCCAATTCCGGTAAATATAAACAAAGGACACTATCACAATGATCAATTTCTACCATTTTCAGTATGGCTTTAAGAAAACCTTTTATAACACATGCCGACGATGTTAGGACAGAAAAACTAGTTCTTTCAGAGGGACTGAACTTTAGTCCACTCTGCTGAGAAGAGACTTTGGACTACCATCTGCCATCTCAGGAGGGCGAAGCAGTACTCCACCAATGCCGTGTATGGTTGGGATGGTGTGCTGCTGACCTCAGGGATGTTTTGGAGTAGTGGAGGGAATACTTCAAAGACCTCATCAATCCCACCGACATGTTTTCCACTGATGATGCAGTGTCTGGCAACTCCACAGTGGGCTCTCCTATCTCTGGGGCTGAGGTTGCCGAGGTGATCAAAAATCTCTTCGGTGTCAGGGCTGGTTGAGATCCACCCGGCATTCCTTTAAGGCACTGGATGCGGTGGGGATGTCTTGGTTGACAGGACTCTGCAGCATTGCATAGACATCGGGGGTGGTGTCTCTGGAATGGCAGACTGGGGGGGCTTTATTAAGAAGGGGGGCTGGAGGGTGTGACCCAACTTTACACTCTCGGCAGGGTCCTTGAGGGTGCACTGGAGTTTTCCCATCTAGTCTATATGTGTTTTGTGGACTTGGAGAAGGCAATATTCATTGAGGAATCCTCTGGGGAGTTTGACTGCTGCCTGGAGCGCTGTCATCCGGAAGGAGCTCAAAGTAGAGGCACTGATAAGCCAGTTGAGGTGGCTTGGGCATCTAATCTGGATGTCCCCTGGTGAGGTATTGCGGGCATGCACAGCTGGCCAGGGAATGCCTTGACGTTCTCCCTATTTATCCCTATTTATCTGGTGGAGGTATCTGCTGGGGGTTGTCACAATATGATTGTTGTAGTAGATGTTGTCCTGAGTGGCTGGTGAGCAACCTTCCTGCGTAGCTTGCGGTTGTTTGCCTGCATGGTGGCAAAAACAATTTATTTGTGGCAACTTTTCCCATGGAATGAGACAACATTTGGGGCAGGGATGTCAGGATATTTTTATGAGCATGATAGGCCATAACGCAAACCTCTTTCTCTGTTTAAGAAGGACCTTTGTAGTTTGACATTGATGGCTTCTTTCACACCTCTTTCAAACTAGTAACCCTATTCAGAATTTGGACATCAGGATTAAATTTGAACAACATTTCAGCATCTACTGTAAATCTGTTTGTGGTACATGCAGCTTTTAAGTGTACAAATTAAGTGTAGGTATTCTTAGTATGGAAATACTGGAAGTTTGTTAGCTGTTTCATTGGGTATAGCATTAAATAAGCATATTCAGTTCCAGGAAGCATTTGCTAAAATCAATTTACATTATAGTTTGTGTGTGCAGACCTCTGACTGTCATATCTCAATTGTCATTCTCCAGTGATGTTTGTTTGGACTGCACAATTGATGTCTTCTGTTTAGTGAACACAGTTCATTATTCAGCCGGCGAGCGTGCGTACAACAATCTCATTATATCTATATTCAATAGGGATCCTGGTATTTCTCAGCGGGGCTCCATGCAGCTGACTTTGTGTGCTTAACTGTGGGCATGATTAACCAGCTGATGAGTCAGCACATTCTCTAGTATAAAGAGCCTCAAGCCTACAGATTTTGTAACCTGAGGCAATGGACTACAAATAACAGATGATGAATTATCATTGACTAAGGGTCAATTATCATTGACTAAAGGTTCCAGTCATGATGTTTCACCTAAAATGAGTCATTATCAGGTTAACAAACACTAGGAATGTGTCCACCACATTCACCTCTCTTCAACTCTTGGTTCATGCTTATTACCTGCACCAGGAGAATTATGTTTCAATCTCAGTACATTTGTATGTTTGTGTGCATTAATGTCTTCAAAAACATTCTGAGATAATTCTCATTAAATACATTGGAGAAATAAACAATTTGATATCCTGATAATTTTGTATGTTTACCACCTTACAAACATGAACAGCACATTATTTTTATGGTAGGTAATTTTGGTAGTCGCCTCTCAACCCGAGGGTTGCAGGTTTGATAGTCCGTCCTCCCATGATCAAGTATTGTTGTGCAAGATACTGAACCCCTAGTTGCTCCTGATGCCGATCAGTACAAACATTCGTAAGCAGTATCAAAGCAATTTGAGTCCCTTATAGGTGGAAAGGTTCTATACAAGTGAGAGAGACCATAGATTTAGTTCATACGTGAAACCCTGGACATGGTGGAACGATGACAATAATTTGCAAAACTATATGGATAAATGCTTGCTTTTCTCAGTTATATATTCTCATAAAATTGCAGACAGGGTCAATATTTCTACACGTAATAAAGAGGCCTTAAGCTGAAGGAAACATTGCAGACGCTCCAAGCCAAAGGGCAGCTCATTAATCTAACCACAGCGGGGGAGCAAGCAGAATTCAGAAACTTAAATGGAGAAAAAAATATATCAAATCTTAAGGTCACATATTTCATACCCCATGTGTTGTGATGATCTGACATGACATCTGAATTTGATGACTGACAGAGCTTTTATTTGCAGGATCTCTTTGGCTTGGGCTAGCATCGGGCGTTAAACACAAGTGCAACAAACAATATTTGTAAGATAAAAGACATCTTTTCATTCCACTTTTTATTCAAAACAAATCTTTCTGTGGATTTTATAATGCTAAACTTTGGAAATGACATTTCATTTGAGCAGAATTATCAGACATTTTTTTTCTCCAATCATAATCAGATTCCACTTGCTTTTACTATTAATCAAAAGCTATATAATTAATTTTCTTTCGTGATTGGACATATTGTTGCTATGTATACAACTGAATTACACTGTATTTGATGTAAAAAAGTTCCCAGAGGTTGCATATTCTTTAACTATGTCGTATAACCAGGACTCGTGCTCCAAATATGAATGTGTATCATGGCTGGTACTAATTATATTGTCTTAAAAACAAACTAATTTTTTACACTCATGACACAAATATTGAATATCACTTAATATAACTAACATGTTTTTGCGAGGATATGTTGAATAGTGTATTACTTAACCTGACCCCTTGCCAGTATATGCCACTACATTAGGTATAGCTAGAATTATAATAAGGTCAAATATAGTACTGTATTTAGGTATGTTTTTCATATTTCACTTATTTTTTTAAGTAATTTATTTAGTAATTTAAATAGTAATTAATTAAAATTTTATGAATATTATAAAATTCTTTATGAAATGTTAAGGGTTCATCAAGATTAGTATATTAATAGAAAATTATAACATTATAAAGCTTATTTTTAAGAATCTAATATGATAATTGTAATAATTATTGTATAATTGCAAATTATATGAAAAATACCACACTTTTTATTCATGTTTCTGTTTTTAAAGATTCAACCCACGCATGGATGTACTGTCGTCACTTACTATTGCGGTTAATTGGTTCCAGACAGACAGGTGAGTTTCCAGGAAGTAGAATTCAGTATTAATAAATTGAATATTTTTGTATTTAGAACATAAAAACCTGTTAATGACTTTCTAAATATGATTTTTATCATTATTAGAGCCCTGGAGACATAAAATAACACTTATATAGTCACCATAATGCTCCTTTTATTCTTTGTGTACAACACATTGCTCAACAGCATTGTGAAGGCAATGGGATCACTGCAGGGATACAAGAGATGGCCGTCGCTAGCAGAGCAAGCAACCGAACTAACTAGTTAGCCTCTCTAATTGACTTATTCCAGTTCTTAAGAAAGTTCTTAGGAAGGACAAAGTAAAAAGCCAAAACCTTACCACGTTCGCACAGAATGGGAAGAGTACTGGGAGGGGATATATGGTAATACTGACGTCTAGTGGCCAGAATACTACATACTATATAAGTTCTTTTTTATCTTTTGACTTTTTTGTGGTGAACATTTCCTTATGCCTTCGGGTTGGGGAAAGGGTCCTGATTGTCATCTGGTGACTCCGTAGTTCTTTTCCGAGACTTTAACGCCCATGCGAGCAAAGACAGTGTGACCTGAAGAGGCGTGATCGGAGAAACGCCCTCCTCGATCTGAACCCGATCTGAAAACATGTTGTTACTGGACTTCTATGCAAACCGCAGTTGGTCCATAACAAACAACATGTTTGAACGTAAGGATGTCCACAGGTGCACCAGGCACCATAACACCCTTGGACTCAGGGTCTATGATCGACTTGGTAGTCGTATCATCGTGTTCTGGACACGCGGATGAAGAGAAGGACTGAGCTGTGAACTGATCACCACCTGGTGATTTGTTGGATGGGGTGGTTGGTGAGGGAGGATGGTGGAGAGACCTGCTGGGAGACGCAAACATGTAGTGAGGGTGTCCTGGTAACGTCTGGAAGACTCTCCCATTCGTCGAATCTTCAACTCTCACCTCCGGCAGAGGTTTCCCTGCATCCCGGGAGCGGATGGGGATATCGAGTCTGAATGGGCTGTATTCCATGCCACCATTGCTGACGCAGCTGATCAGAGCTGCTGCCGCAAAATGGTCAGTGCCATTTAGGGCGACAGGCCCTGGACTTGATGGTGGACGCCAGAGGTCAGGGATTATGTCAAGATGAAGAAAGAGTCTTATCAAGCATGGATGGCTTGTGGGGCCCCTAAGGTAGCTGATGGGTGCCGGCAGGCCAAGCGGCACGCTGTGGAGTTTGAGGCCAAAACTGTAGAAGGACTTTGGTGAGGCCATGGAACTCGACTCTTGGTCGGCCTCAAAGAGGTTCTGGCAAACCTTCCAATGCCTCAGAAAAGGGAAGCAGTGCCCGTCCACACTGTTTAAAATGGCCTGTTGACCTCGACTGAGGATATGGTCGGACGTTGGTACCCCTTTTCAAGAAGGGTGACTGGAGGGTGTGTTCCAGCTGTAGGGGGCTCACACTCCTCAGCCTCCCTGGTAAAGTCAATACCATGGTGATGGAGAGAAGGATAGTCGAAAATTGGCTAGAGAAGATGCCGGATGCCTCACGAACGCCTCCCTTGTGAGGTGTTCCGGACATGCCCAGACGGGAAAAGGCACTGGAGCAGACCTAAGCCTACGCTGGAGGGACAGCTGGCATGGGAATGCACTGATTAAAAATGCATTACAATCTCTAGAATGGAGACAGTTTATGTAAAAAAAAAAGCAATTGCTCTGCGCAAGAAGGTGTGATTTGCTCACATTCTGTCAGAAATAGCACTGGTTTCCCCAGTGTTTCTGGGCTTCCCTACTGAGACTCCTGCCCACACAACCAGCTCCCGGATAAGCGGAATACAAGGAATGGATGGATATTTTACATACCAATATTGTCCAGTGTAACGGATGCCAGCCAGCACGGCTGCGCAAGTGTGCGTTGGTAAACCTCACTTCCTTTGCATTGAACGCTCGGCCCAACAGTCTGGGCTTTTGGCGGAACAGTCAGCGCTCTTGTCTCTAATTCTGAACGTCCTGTATTCGAGCCCCGGTGCGGGCAGCGTGAAGCAGGTGGGTTACACCATGCACTTCATTACTGATACCAATTTTCACCGATACTGGCAGCTCTCAACTTTATGTCAGGTCTTGTCTAACAAATTATGTTTCTTTTACTGTGATGGCACTGGATGCATTCCACAAATACACACTGTGCCAACTAAGCCAAAATACTGCGATATGCAATGTAAGTTATAGAAAAAGTGTCACATTTATTTTAAAGTGGGCTTCAGCTATCAAAAGTGCTAGTAATCAAGTATTCTATTCAACATTTATTTAATAAAGTAAAACATATTTTGCTTGTTTAAATCACATTTACAAATACACAAGAGAAAATAAGATTTTTCACTTAATAATGAACAATCATTTGGTTTCATTTTTTTGGTAATTAACAGTTTTATTTCTTAAATTAACATTTGACATTTTACAAGTGTATTTGCTTACTTGGGACTACATAACGGCACTTTGTACATAAATCTATCCATCTAAAATTCTAATGATTACTGGAAAAGGAGTGAAAAATAATTTGTTATTTGACATTACTAGGACTAAATTACACATTACATTGTTGAATGTACATGAGCAGACTATAAATAAGACAAACTTATTTTAGTTTTTGCACTGTTGAAACTAAACACCTAGATACTTGGGTAGTGGAGCACATCAAGCAAGAGAGTGAGACACATACTCCATTGTTTCATTACAGACTATTGTCTCCTACCTCAACTGCTATTATTGCTGTTATTATTACATGAATAGATATGAAGCAGTGGTTACAAACTTTTTAAAATTACGTGCCCCTTCAGAGATTTCACTTGAAGCCATGTACCCCCTAGTCATGCATATATTAATTAACTTGAAATATTGAACATAGCTAATTGGTTAATTCATTTTATAGTAATTTTGAGTCAAAATGTGTTTTATGTTCTACATGAGCACTAATGAATAGTAAGTAATGATCCTACATCTCTTTTTCAGAAATATTGAAGATAGTAAATTGGTTAATGAATTTATAGTATTCACAAGTCAAAATGTGTATTTTGCATGGTTACATTTTGATAATGTTTCACCTGAGCACTGATAAGATTGTGTAATTATCGTACATATTTTTTTTCCAGTCTGATGTTGGCATCCTACCATTTGAAAGGCTTGAATTTGAGCATATCACTTTTTTTGTCCACTCACAATGGCTATGGTTAAAGTCTGCCTAATAATTGAACGGCAAAATGAAGGGAAAAGTTTAACAATCATGATAAAGAGGTATCTAAAATACAATAGTTCCTACAAACAAAAATAAAGATTCATTTTCGAGGGAATCCCCACTTACAGTGACAGCTTTTCACCACTGCACAGTGCAGGGATTGAATACCAATATAAATGAAAGTCTCTTAATGCACAAAAAAATCATCAAACTTACTTGTTTGTTCATATGATGCACAAAGAGCAAAGAACAACATTGTGTGCAGTCTTCTTTCTGCGTTCTGCCCCGTTGTTGCGCCGTGAGGAGTTCCATGTGCACTTTTAGTTGAGAGTGTTAGGCAGTAATTTTTATACATTTTTATTCATGTACCGCCTGATATAATTGGTGTACCCCTGGGGTACACGTATCCCACTTTTAAAATCTAGATGATAAAGCATCTTTTATGCCTGTGGATATTCTCAATCATTGTATTCTCTGGTCTTATCTATTAGCGGTGCATTTTCTGTTGAGGACTCTCCCGCGGATACTATCGAGTGTGCTGCTATTTTCAAGGTTTTTTTTACATTCATCGGCTCAAGTATGTGCTGCCTATACAATGTCATGGTGAGCGGACTCGCTGACGCTTGCACACGGGGGTTCAAACTCCATAAAGTCCTAAACTTTGCATAGAAACACGCCCACAAACGTTGCTCAGATTGAAGTTAAAGATGTCCGCCATCTCCTGGTGTAAAGTATTAACTACATCAAACACCATAGCTGCTAAAATGGCTTGTCAATCAGCAATGTTGCTTGTCGCAATTTTGCGTCTTTAGCGCTTAAAGAGTTAATTTACAGCGCGGCCCTTTTTGCAGATGAAATAAAGCCTGTATACAGTCATGATAAACTAGCCACACATTCAGCGGTAAAAGTTAGTTCAAAGAAAGCTAGATAGCCCTCCACACGGCTCACGTTATGCTGGTAAGTACATTAACGTTCATCCCACTGATTTGCGCTCCAGTGAATTAAAATGGTCTCATCTTCCACTCCATTCTGGGTGTCATTGGAGATGCAACATTGAAGATGCACTATTGTGTTACGTAAGTTTAGCGTTACAAATGATGTTAAACTTGCTGCGCTCCCACACATTCTGCCAGTTTCTGTCGTTTTCGGTCTATCGTTGCTTTCCTTCTCTTTTGTCGGCTTCTTGTGTCCTCTCACTTCTTTAATCTTCCCGCGCCTTAAATGAACAGCCACTTCTTTTTCTGCACGAGCGACATAAGCATGGTGAGGTAAGTTACAATTCTATAAAGCAGAAAAACAACAGTCTATTACTTTTGATAATCAAAGTTTGAAACCTATTTTTCAAACATTATTTCTCAACAAAAGTTGTTAAAAATCATGACTCCCCTCATAACCAGTGTTTTCATTGAAAATTGAAGCTATTTTTCACACTTTGTAACATGCAGCATTTTTATTGTCAAGGTTTGTACAGTACCGATAAATAAACGCAAAGACATTCCTGTCCCCTTGGGGGGCGTGACAGAAAATAAATAAGAACAACTGTTCTATGCCAATATGGGCATATCCCTACCAACAAATTCTTGCTGATGAAAACACAGCCTCTTTTAGTAGAGGTAAAAATCATTGAAACTGAAAATCCATGTCCATGTTAAGTAATCTGAACTGGACATGTAAACGAAGACACCTCAACAATCCCTCAAGACCGAATTGTTCCGTAGTAAGGCCCTTAACCCCCGCATCCATACTGTTGCTCGGCAACCATCAGTATAAAAGTGATGGCAGTGGCGCACCAGGGAATGTGAATGTAACTGTTCATTCAAAGGGATATAGGTCATTCCGAAAAACCTCATACACCAGCTGTCAAAACAGCCCCTGAACAACTGGATGTGAATATAATATGAGTGCTATCTCTCTCCGCGGCTGTGTTTGCCGTGTGTGGGAGCAGGATTTCAAAGATAAGTGGAATCTACCTTTTGTGTGCTGGTTGGGTCAGCAGAATGTTTTAAAAATAATATTTGGGCATCTCTGAAAGGTTGTTTATTTGCCTAACAGTCAATAGTAGGAAGAAAGGGTTATTACACTTGTAGTGTTTCCAGACATTTAACGTAGCTTTGCTTAGCTGAGATACTTTGTCGCAGCATTTCCCAAGCTCACTAATCAGTGTCCTACGGCTGTTTTTGTAACACTTTCCCGGTAATTAAATAAACCGTACATACATATTGGATGAGCTTGGTGGTTATGAGAAGTTGACTCAGTGACGTGCGGTCAGGGAAGGCTGTCATCGTGACAAAGAAAACAAACGAATAATGAAATAATTTGTCCAATTGTGTTAGAAATGGATGTTGTATGTATGATTCCAGTAATTTTGAAAATTTTCTTAGTGAACATTGCTGATTTTGCACATTCCCTCATCAAATACAAAGCCTAAAAATGAGTCGAGGCTGTGGCATGTCTCCTCAACTAAAATGTGTAAGCTGAACCTACTGTCTGAGTTGTATGGTAAATTCTGTTTGTCAGCATGCCACCAATAGTGTTTGCAGAAACCATTATTATACACCATGACTTTCTACAGCTTGTATAATGTCTTTGATGCACAGTCATGGCCAAAGATGCCAGTATTTTTGGCCACGACGCTAAACGTGACATCATTATTCTTGATAATCAGCAAATAAAATACAGAGAAATGTCATACGCAGAGGCGCTGCAGTACTCCACCTCACTGTAAAGGGGTGGGTGTGTGCGTGAGGTGGAAGGTGCTTGTTGCACAAGAGGTAAAGGCAGCAGCGCTTTTTTTTTAAACTTAATTGAAATACATTATACAGTGGAGTCAGCAACAAGTCAAATGAATTAAAGATGTTTTTTTGCTCTGCTGGATGAATAATGAATGAGTTTGACTGCCCAAATATGAATAAATCATACTGTTTTTGGTGGAATATGACCTATTTTTAGTTTAAAAAAATTCTGTTAATCAAATTTTACAATGTTTTTGTTATGACATGATGAGGACATGATGCTATGTAATATTTTACACTTTGTGTGTCAGTAATGTTAATGTGATGTTGGTTGAGGCACACAAGCATCATCGGAACAACAGGCTTCACAGGTTCGAATTAGCTCGCAACAGGCTCCATAATAACAACATAATAATCATAATAATAATAATCACAATAATAACACAGACTACTGTTGTGATCGTAATCCAATCCAAGATTAAATTTATCTCTGAACCCCCAAAATCACCTCCTGTCCTTCACATGTCACATTTATTGTAACACACACGGGCACAAGTCTTATTTATGTCTTAAGTTGCTTACTTTCTCTGATTGTCTACTACATAGGCTAAAATGAAAATAAGAATGTTATTTCATTGTTTGAAGGCTCTAATAATTTTAAAAACCATATTTACCAGGTCTCAAACAAGTTTTCTATGCTCTAACTCTAAATATTTGATTTAGAGATAAAGAGTCCTACTGTGCTGGAACCAATTAACCACAGTAAAAGAGAGATGACTGTATACCCAAGCTCAACAGAAGGCGATCAGAATTTTAAAACAAAGTAACAAACATTTAACTGGAGAAAAATTGGGTGCATTTACTTCAAATTCAAATAATAACAATTATAGGTCAGACCACAAATGTTTTTCAGTGTATGAAAAAATAAGTAATGGTCAGAAGTAGTTGAAAACAAAAATTACCTGGAACAATATGTTTTCTACATATGGAAACATTCATACCACATACTGTAGTTATTGTACTGTACTTATTGTTATCATATGTCTCCAATTTCTCAGAATTTCGGACACTGTCGCAGCTAAGACACCGTTATCTTTCATTTTGGCTGCTGTTCCATTATGAGACATACAACCACCATTTTTGAACAACCTTGGAAGATTTTTCCCACAGTGAAGCATCTTTTTTCTGAGACAGCCAAAATTACCTTCAGACATTACACTGTATTGTATATTCTTAACAACACTGTATATTTACTCTAATGTTGTAGCTTCAAAAAATGTGCTCATCCACATAAAACTATTTGGGCAGGGGTCGCCAACCTATCAATCACGATTGACCAGTCGATCTCCCTGACGCTTGCTGTATACCAGTTGTACATTTCCTAATTATACATTTCAATTCTGTGTATGCAATGTTCAGGGCTGACTTACATCAGGCACCTTGCAGGGCATTTAAGGATCCTTCTTTGGATTTGAGATTTGAAATGCGCATACACTGTAGGTTTGTTTGTCTGTGTTGGCAGTAAAAGATATGAGACTATACATCAGATATTATCAATGTCAAATCAGCCAGCTGTATGAAAATCTGAATTGTTTATTAATAAAGCCCGTCAAGTGTTCCATTGTATCTGGCTTTGTGGATGTGGTTCTGCAAAGAAGGAATCACACACAGTCTTAGCTCTCTACTACAAATATGAAAAAGTATAAGGAAATAAATAAATGCATTGTCAAATGTGTGCCCTCCCCTCCCGGAGATTGCCCAACAGACACGCAATTTGACCAATGAACACACCCGTACCCCGTGCCTTTCTCCAGCCATGCACCCAGGCCTGAGCTTGGTTCCCAAAGCCAAAGCCACACGTCAGCACACGTTGAGCTCAACAACCAATAATAACCCAAATCTTTTTTTTTGTATCAAAAGTTCAACAAAATTATACACAGTATACTGTATATGAGGGCAGTCAATTTCTTAAAATATGTAGATACACAGATAGATACTTTATTTATCTCCAAGAGAAATTTGATCAAGGACACAAACAGCCAAACACAATTACAGCAAGACGGGAAAGATAAGAAGTGAAAAATAAAAAATACAATAGAATAGAAGGATAAATAAATGATACTGTTCACTTCTATTTTGTAGTGCAACAATATATCATAATAAATCATATTATTTATATATCAATATAATACATAACTTAGTAATAATTTAGGTACGGTTAATCATATTTTGTCAGTAGTTAAGTCGTAATCACTGTTGATTACAGATAGAAAAGTTTAATAATAAGTAGGGATGTAAATTGTGTCTTTAAAAAAAGTAAAATAGGAGTTTCTTTATAACTAAATCAATGCAGTATTTTATTATCATATATACAGTCACAGCCAAAAATACATGCATACCAAAGATGACAATGTTTTTGGCCCTGACCATGCATATTTCATGCATGGCACAGTGTGTCAGTTTTCAATAATGTATCAATTAGTAGGCAATGAAGGCAATGAAACGTTTTTGCAGCCATATCTGCTATGATTCACCTGAATTCTTTTGCTTTTAGGCATACCAAAACAAGTTTATTTTGCCTAACCATTGCTACATCTCCCGCATAAACCTATTTTCATTTGAAGAGTCTGGCTTGTTTACGTAAGATCTTGGCTTGGCTACTGAATATTTAGTTAAGCCTAATTGAATAATCAATCAGGCAGCCTGTATCTCCTCCCCGTTGCACTGCAGAGGTCCTCTCTCCTGCAGGCAGGCCCGCCTCCAGTACTCAGCGTCTGATCATGTCTCCAAGCAACATGCTTCTTCCTGCATGCTCCTAAATGGCTCAGCTGTCCTTTTTCCCCAGAGAGGGCTGCACCGCAAATCTGAATAAGTAACTGCAAAGTGATGCTGCTGTCCCTGGGTGAAGATTCTTTACAACTTAATGGTGAGCATGCTTCCTACCAGCAAAGACCTTCTAGTCTAATTGACAACCAGCAGAGATGAGCCTCTGCTGCTCTGCATACAGTAGCAGATGGTCCTACTGGACAGATTACCCTGCCATGCTAAATCCCAGGCCTAGACGTTGTAAAAAGGGGACAGACAGACACATCCACCACGTGTAATGCTAATCTGTTGTTTAAAGGAGGCTTTTATGGCTACTAGCCACCTCCAGATTAGAGTGGGTGAGAAGCAACGTGCCGCTTCAAACTCTGTCACTTTTTCACAAATCTACTTCTAAACTACTACTGATTGAAATGCCATGAGGATGTAACACAGATTTGCTCAATCGGATTTTTTGCAGATAACTGTTGTTTTTATGGTAAAAATTGGTAGAGCGCCTGCCAATTATACCAGTAAAAGCACATTACATTTTGCATGGCCACTTGTTGATTGGCAGAATTTGACAGACAGAATAATGTGGGCTGCAAAGCCAAATTAAGGTATCATTTCATGGAGCTGACAGAAATTACACCCAAAACAACAGTTGGATGAGAGGAGAAATATTGATTGAATATTTGATTTATAAATAAAGAATCCTAATTGGTGAAAATTCACTCATCAAGGTCGGGTCCGGAACAAATCAACCACACTAAATTAGAGATTACTGTACATGAATCATTGAAGCATTTAATTTTGATTGATCTGTATTTTTTCATGGCCTTTTGTTGTGGCCAGCCTAAGGGGCACCAGTGCAATATTCATGCCTAATCAGCACCTGGCTACGCCACACCTGTGATGTGGATGGATTATCTCGGTAAAGGTGCTCACTAAACAGATTTAGGCAGATTTGTGAACAATATTTGAGAGAGCCTTCAGTTTACATAGAAAAAGTTTTAGATCTTTAAATTGAGCTCATGAAAGATGGGGGCAAACACAAATGTGACTTTTTTTTTTTGTTTATTGAAAAAAAAAATCAGCCATGTATTATGCTATGTATTATGTACACTATGTACTTTGTGTACCCAGTCTACGTTGCTAATTATTTATGTAGGGCAGACTAAAACAGTACCTTCTGTCCTGATCAATTGCAATGGAAATGTCAAGCATTATCTCAGAAGATCCTCAATGTTTTTAAAGTATAATCTCTCTCAGTAGCTGACAATAACTAACAATGACATGTTTTAAACAAGCAAAGCACACAACGAAATGGTCTAAATGGCGGTACATAATTTTGAGCATTTTTTCTGTCATTCTGGGTGCCTGGATGTGCACTATAATCTAATTAGTGCTGTTTTGGCTGAGGGCCAAATCAATCCACTTACATTAAAAGCTTGTTTAAAGAAATGAAGACATTTGAGATTGACTTTTTAAATTCAACTTAAAAACTTAAATTAAAAAAAAACTTTTTAAATTAAAAACAAATGCGTGCTCAATCACACAGAATCCAACCACCTCTGGAGAGATAATCTTCAGTCTTTATTATTCATCTGCCAATAACTGCAGTGGCATCATGCAAGAAATGTCATATTTAGGTGAAGTAGACAGGTGGGGTATGGTAAAGCTGTGCAATTTCGCCATACCTTCCCAAGCCAACACGACGTAAAGTTGGCAAACACTTTGAACACAGTGTGTAATTTATGCAGTAATGTGCGCAATGCTGTTAGAAAGTCACAAAGCAATTTCCTGCTTTGTGACTGTACAACCTACAAGTGAATCATGATTATGTGACAGTGCAGCTTCAAAGACCAGCTTTATGTTCTTTATACCAGGCCCAAATAGTTGTGAAGTGATTCTTACAAAACATACACAGTATTTATCGCTAAGCAAACTAACCAAGCAGTGTGTTATAATGGCTCTGTTGCATAAGGCCAAATATATGAACACGCAGTAGACTACACAACAAGGGCACTATTGAAAACATTGTCAGACAAAGATGAAATATTTTCAAAGGGAAAGTCAGAAGTGATGGTGACGTTGTGGATTGTTTTTAAGGAGAAAACCTGGCTGGGTATATAGGCAAGTTAATATAGACCAACAGAAAAAAACAGAATGGAAACTATTCACAATTCACACATGGCTCAATATTTCAGTATCAATCCACACATTACTATTCAACACTCACAGTTTGAACTGTACACAGAAGTATCCCCTTCCGTAGTAAAAAAAAGAAAAAAAAAACACGTAATTATTGATTGGTATTTAGTAAGTTATTCAATGTATACTCATCCTAATACTCAACATGTAATTGATATGTGCATTTCACCAGGAAGAATATTTTGCTGCATACGCTCCATTGCATAGTCTCCTTTGCCTTGCATTCGAGCGTGTGTGTTGTTCTGGAAATGTCAGCGTGGGTATGCATGATTGTCTACATCCTGGTTAGATGTAAACAGTAACTTTGGAGATACACATTTGCTTAATTCAATTATATTTGTTATATAACAGTTTTCTTTAGTCCAAATGTTTGGAAACCGTGAACACATCAAGTGGGGGGTTTAGGAGTGATGGGGAGACTGACAGTTTGGCAGTTAGGCTGGTGACATTTTTCTGTTTTTCTGTCTTCGGCTTTATTGAGGATCCTTGGGGCATGCTGCATTATGTGTTTTCTATTAAATAGTTGCATAGTTTGAAATCTGACCTATTATGCTTTTTCTCCTTTCTGACCTATAAATGTTATAATGTTGTATTCTCATGGTAAACGATGCCAACATGACAGAGACAGGTGCCTGAAGGCAGTTTTGGATGACTCTGCATCTGTTTTACAGAGTTTTTTTTCTACACAGACATCCACTGTAAGTAGTCGAACAAAAGCGGTTGTCTGTGTAGCCTTATAAAGTGTGCATACAGGGAGCAGAGGGAGTGTTATCTGCATGCATGCAAATTACAAGCTCACTGATTTCTGGAGCTGCTTCTTCTTTTCCTTTCGGCTTATCCCTGCTAATACCTGTTAAAAATAGCTGTTAATTTTAGAAAGTTACATCGCCGTTTACTATCAAACCCTGTGCCACCTAGGAAGTGGGGTTCAGCAGCTGTCTGGAAGTCCTCCGGAGCACTTGGGAGTGTGAGTGTAACAGTTGAGTGTGTTTGGAGGAGGGCCGGGGGCGGAGTCATCTAAACAAACATTTGGGCGGGAGGCAGAAAACCCAAGGAAACACTGCTGGAAAAGATGCAGAGTCTGGAAGATCTAGAAAGCTTTCTGTGTGGGTTATCGAGTGTGTTATCAGCTGGGATAGGCTCCAGCATTCCCCCGTGACCCTATTGAGGGTCATAGAAAATAGATGGATGGAGGTCCCCTTTAATGATAATGGCTGAAAGTAGCTTCCCTTCTTCCTTGTACAAACATAGTGCTTAACCTTCTGCTGAACTTCTTGCTGAACGGACGTTCAATGCAAGAGCTCTGCTATTGCCACTGGAATCTATCGACCACAATTGTGATCGTACATCCACAGGAGAGTGCCGAGACTTACTAGAACAGGTAAGGAGGCACATTTCACTATAATAGAAATAAAAATCAGCACTGATAGCCGCTACAAGGCAACTACCTGCCCAGATGCCAAACGGAAGTTGTCAACAACAAGCCAAAGGATATCAAACCTCGGTGTCTGACACAAACAGAGGAGAGTGCTGAGAATGCATCCACTCTTGGATCTTCAGGAGGTTTTATGTAGAGCTTCAGAATGCAAAAAGAACTGCGAGTGAGACAAAAAACGTGTGTGTAAACAACTTATTGCAAACAATCATTAAAGTGAAATAGGTCGTTCATCAGCTGGTCATTGCCATTACAAGCCAAAATCTGGGCAGAAATGTGGATTACATAACATTTTCCGTCACACATTTACACTGTCATGAGCTAGATAGCAAAGACCAAAAAGCTTTCTGTCTGAACGTGGGCAAATTGTTAAGTGTCTTAAGCAAAGCCTCTCAGCACACCATTGCTGCTGAGGTTGGATGCAGAAAGACATTCATTTTAAACTTCTTAAAAGATCCCGAGTGTTATGGAACAACAAAGTCAAATGGTATACCCGTCAAAACACAGGTCGACCCTTGGCCCAAATTAAGGCTCTTACAGGTCCTGACCAGTCCAATGACCACCAGACGGCATCTGTGAGAGAAGGGACATGAAATATTGAGAGGTGAAATAAATGTTTATTCTCGGATGATAACATTTGTAACCTTGACGATCCTGATGGCTTCCAACAATATTGGCATGACAAGGAGATCCCACCAGAAATATTTTCCACACGGCACAGTGGAGGGATCGCCATCAGGATCTGGGATGCTTTGTCCGTCGATTGAACAGTGAATCTTCAATTTGTGCCTCGCTGTCAAAGGAGTTCTTTCAGAGACATAACCTCACTAATTTGGACCATCCCGCATGCTCCCCTGATCTAAACTTGACTAAGAACATTTGGGAATGGATGGCTTGTAAAGTTTACAGAAATGGACATCAGTTCCAGACAGTTGATGTCCACGGTGAAGCCACATTTTCCACCCGGAGCAACATTTCCACCAGCCTCCTGGAAACACAGGCATCATCAAACATGCCCACACAAATTTTGGAGGTAAGTAACAAAAATGGCGCAGATTAACATGTTCTTTTTAACAAATTAATTTCTAATTTAGGTTGGAGTATGAGTTATTTTTGCTCTATGGCCTTCAACTTTTGATCAGCTGAACAACAGCCTGTTTCAGTTTAATGGTTGTTTGCAATAAATAGCTTACTCAAAAACGTTTCACTTTCATCTCTCGTTTTTGCATTTTGAAGCTTCATTCAGAACTTCCTTAAAATCCAACAGCTCAAAATACAAATTATCACAATTTTATAACAAGTCCTAAAATGTTGATCAGGAGTGTATAGGTGAATGAAAGGGATAAATGAACATGTAAGATTACTTTTATCATTCAAGATGTGATTCTTGACAGTACTGTCGTCAATGACATAAAGAAAAGGGTCATTTTTTGAAGCTTCATGTGCGCACAAAACCCCATGCTGGCCTTGGATACAATTACAGGCAGCTGTATCTTCATGCGTGATGCATTGAATTCTGACATCTGTTTTGACTATGTACTACAAAAAAATGTGAATGTTTTCTTGTCCATAAATGCTTCCGGTATCATGTGATATGGCTGGTATCATCTTGGGTTTTACGTCATCTGGCATGGGCTTATGCAGGCAGGGGACAGTGAAAGTGCTTGTGTAACTAGGAAGAGGCACTGAAGATGCATGCTTGTGTAGCTTGGACAGTGATGTACAGAACAGGGGAGATTTTATTGATTTTTTACTCCAAAATAATATTTTCCCAACTATTTTTGGTTTCAGGTGCTTCCTCTTCTTTGACAGACCTTCTCCCGCCTGCTGTTATTATTGTACTTCAACTCTTTGAAGACACAATAAGAACTTCACTTTTGAATAAAATAAGAAACAGTGAAAATACAGTTTTTGACATGCAAGTGTACCATCTATTAAATGATGAAGGATCTAGCTTACCTTATTAGAGGTGATCAAATCAAAATGTTCCCACACAGGAGAAATTGTCCTCCTTCTAGCTGGCTCCATCCGCTTAACCCCTATATCTAATCATAGATCTTCTCTCTGAACTCTCCAAACTAACGTTAACCAAACTCTACAAACCATCAAACGCTATCCAAAGACTCGGCTGACTTGACTTTTAAATGACTCCACAGAACCCATCAATTTAATGTCTAAGCCTGAGGGGTTTACATTGCTGTCAAACATCGCGCCAAATTCTGAACCACTTGGTACAGCCGTGCAGTGAGGCTTCGAACGTCATCATTTCCGGCCCCTCTTTATAGCATTTTCAACGTTAACCGAAAACCACACTAACCAGAGCGTACTCCGACCAAGGTTGCATTGTACAACGATCAAAGTTATTTACATTAAAGGTCAAATCCCGTGAATCCCGTGCTTTGTCCCGTGAACATTTAGTGTGAGTGTGCAAATCACTAGGACACATCATAAAGCCCGGTTTACTTCACTACTTCACTTCACATGCTTTTTCTCTCACCGTAACTGTTCCCTCTTGTTCCATTAAGCTCAGCAGTATTTCAGACTGATCCACTGTCCAATTGTCTTTTTTATAGACACTTTTTGGATGAGCGATGGCACTATTTACTCACTGAGAAACGCTGCGTTTCTTGTGACTAATGTGTCACCAGCTTTTAATGTGAAAGGAAATATTGGCAGGAATTTTGGTGTCACTGAATGCTTTTATTTCCATAACTGATGACAGTATACTCCGTCTGGATCACTCTAGGGTGTAAAACATGTATTTAAAACTCTCTACGTGATGACACATTTACAGGCCTATTACTGGTGACCAGTCAAGGATATAGTCAACTTTCTGCCTGACGTCAACTGGTATAGGCTCCAGCTCAACCCTGTTACCCTGAACAGGATAAATGGTAGAACGTAATGGATGGATTGATGGCTCGTGTTAGATATTGTCACAACTTTATGTAACATAGCATTCCAATTGCCACCTTGCAATGGCTGGACGCAAGTCCCTTGAATTTGTGTGAACCTGTCACTGATGCTCAGCATCGTGGTTGGAATGCTTCAGTTGTTTGCTTGTGATCCTCTGATCGAATGAAAATACTGCACCAATACCACTGACTTTATTTCTGTGAAACATCCACTCTGTGGTGAGGTAAAGGTGTCTTTGAAAGTACACTAGTCTCTCATTCATCGCAGTTAATTGGTTCCAAACCGTGATAAGTCAAGTAGGATTCCTTATTTTTAAATAAAATATTTTCATAGAAAACCCGTTTACCTCCTTCTAAATGCGTTTTTTTTTAACATTACAGTCCTCTAAACATGAAATACCACTTTTATAGTCACTTTTCCATTTGTAATACCCAATATAGTAGACAAAACAAAAGAAAATAAGCTCTTTAAGACATACAGGTGATACTGCATTTTCTGGTTCGTCACAACCAGCATCATTTTAAACCCTATTCAGCTAGTGTAGCTCCAACTACGGATGCGTGACCGATTTAACGGCTGTATAATTTTAGTTATCAGAACACTGAATTTGAAACAATGTGGTCTCATTAAGCTTCAATGTTTGTATTGAATTGTAATACTATTTAAAGTGAGCTTATGAACCTATGGATTTGGTCAAAGTGAATTGTAGTTTTCAATTTGTTTTTGATAATAGTAACAAAATATGAATTGCATTTTAATATTAATAGTGTTTTTATTTGTTTTCCTGACCTAGTATAAGTCAGGTCTTTTTTTTCCGACCACTTTGTGTCATTTCTCCTGACAACATTCCTATATGTCTTCATTCACATGCTCAGTCTTCAGTAGTTGAAGCTACTTCTGGTCGCAAAGACTAATGGCAAACTCACCAGGCTGCAGTCATTCCTTAGCCCACTCTGAGTTACATTCAGATTCAGTTTATTCACAGTGCATTTTCAGTCTAATAGCTTCTCAAAGAAGGCCTTCTTGACATACACACTCACATAGCACAATCAGAGTTGAGCAAAACTTACATACGAATGATAGAAAAATACTGACAGGCACACACTGTTCTCACTCACACAAACTTAAGTTCACTTTCCAGGCACACTAGCTTAAGTTTCACTTTCTAGAGGTACGTGACAACTGCTGTATAGACTTTGTGTACTTTCATTTTGGGCTCTCCTTGATCATCCCCTTTGATGCTAAGAGTCCAGCGCTATAACCAAATATACAGATTTAATTTTTAATGCAGTTTGAAAACCTTTTAAACTGTGTGATCATTGACAATATCTCCAATAGCAATGTAGTTCCAAAAACCAAGAGGAAAGGCTAAAGAGAAGCATTGACCTTTATACTTGGTTAGATTAAAGGTACTATATGGTGCAGTGACAAAGCTTTTGAATAAGATATTCTTGTTAGTGTGCCATAGAAGTGGGTGAAAACAGCTACTGCCATTCAACGAGTGAAATTGATAGAGGTTGGCTTTCATGGCTCAGAGGCCCAAATGTTCATCAGTGTTGAAGCCAGATAGTGATGATCCACAAAGCCTCACAGGGAGCACAAGTGATCTTCAGTGTGACACAGCCAGCAGCCTCCTGATGCTCGGCTAATCACTTCTCCAGTGGCTGCACAGGGACATCAATTGCTCACAGCGGATTCTGGGCATCAATTTGAATTATAGCTGTTTCATGGGAATGAGCAAGTATTAATATTTATCAGGTCTATTGTCATGATACTTTCACAAAGAAGACTTGTGAATGGGATGTGTGCTCAGAAAGACCGTATTGAAACACCACAGTGTTGTCAGAAATGGACTGGAGGAGTAGCGAGTGGACAGAGAAAATGAGGTCTGTGCCAGTTGATTTAAAGCCTCTGTTTATTTTGCAGTGCAATGATTTTCCCAATGATTGTGTCATTTTTCACTGACAAAGAGCTGGACATTCAGAACAGATTGGCATGCTGGTGAATAGATTCTCTAATGAAGTTCATCTGCCTCTTTCTCTGAGCTTTTGCCTTCAGATTTAATGACTTCACCATCTTATCTGAGTGGAAGTGACTTCTAAAAGAACACATTCTCAAATGAAGGCTTTTTAGGGGGCTTATTATGCCAGAGAAGCAGAAGCATCTTGGAACATGAAGAGATATTTTTATGTGTTTGTGTCAAGCCCACTGCACATGCTGGCAAGGGAAGTGTGGGATACATGCAGTGCATGGAGCAGAACAACAAACACCATCAACATTTAGTTCCTGCAGCTGTCAGAAGATTTCAATGACGAAAAAAAGAAATTACCATGTATGAAGATGTCTTCACAATTTACCTCAAGTTGTATCAGCGCACACCTGTGTGCTCTCTTTGATGCACAAGTGTCATTGTACAGTGAATAGTCAGCCAGCTGCGCCATTACGATCTGCATTTAATAATTAAAAACATTTTACATGTCCTAATTTAGTTAGACTCTAATACTCTGAATGTGCACCTATTTTTAATTAAGTGCAGGTCATGCTGCAGTTGAAAAACTGAATTTCAGACCAACGGTGGCATTTAATTGCTCTTTTTATACAAGGTCATGGCAAATTGTCTGAATATGTGTTCAAATATAAGAAACTATTTTTTTTTCTTTTGAAAAAGAGGTCAGTTTGAAAAAGAGTTGTCTAATTCTAGAGATGTATACATGCAAACCAAAGGATGGTGACAAATGACTTCTGTCCAAGAGTCAGAGCTTTTCTTCCTGTCATTCACACACACCAGTGGCAAAGTGTCTCAAAGGTTGTTCTCAAGTAAGCAAACAACAAAAGAGGAGTTTTACTAATTTTAAGAACATGGTGATCAAACAACTGTGGAGCAGCTAGGAGTATATGCAGTAGATACTGTACATAGGATTTTACATTACATTATTACAGCCTAATAGTGGCTAGCCTAATAAGGAGTGCCATTTTTATAAAACTGTGATATTTATTGCAAAACAACAAACAACTCTAAAACGTAACAGCTTACAACCAGCACTGTAACAACATTTATAAAAATATGAACTTTATCAAATGAAATTGAAAAAACAATATAACAGACGTCATCAACAAATGTATAAATTGTTTGCAAGGTTTAAAAATCTCCCTGTTTTGGCCTATGTCTACTCTTGCTGTTAATGTTCTCTCTCAGATTCTTTTGTAAGAAAGTCCAGAATGGCATTTTGTTGTGCCTTTTTCATACGGAGATTGCAGCTTTTGAATGGTACTGGAGTGCTGTATGATGTAGAAGACATCTGAATTCATTTGACGTAGGATCTCCTGCAGGAATGACACACATGCATGATTAATGAGCAATGTAAATACAAAAATAATAATAGTAATAATAGTATGGTAGTAGTGTGCTGAAAGCAAATGGTTGGTTGGTTGATTGGATGGTTACACAAATTCATAGGATGTTAGAGTCCAAAAGTTTGATGGTGTCCTGTCCACCTGTGGCCATGTTGTTTAGATCTTTTATTTAGCTGACACCCTGACCATTGATACTGATGCTGAATATCTCACAATGAGAATTGTTGTTGGACTAGGGTGGCTACAATCTGTAACAAGAGTGATAATATAAAGCGTGAACGACACAGTACAGTTTAGCAACGTACGTTAAAATGCAACTTATAAATAAGCGCCTAATGTGGTTGCTATCTAATCATTGCCTAATCATTTATGAAATGCAGTAGATTGCAGTGACGATATTGGTGGTAGCCGGCTAATTATAACTTATAGCGAAATTATAAATTATAGCGAAAACCAACAGCAGGCAGTCAATTATCAACATTTTAAAACATCAGTTGTAGTCTTAGTAGTATGTTGTCACATAGATAACCGTCTAATCTGGCGTGGTCGTTTGTCATCCTCATAGTGTCACCGGTCAAGCGAGGATGTACACAGCCTCCCTTGATCCATTGACCTCAGCACACCTGCGTGTTTGGCATGTTAAAATGCAGGTTGAGTCCTAATGAAAGCGGGAAGCAGAGAAGAGACAATTATTCGACCCTCACATACCTGACCTTGCTTCCGACCCAGTGGCCCTGAATACTAGACACATTCCTCGGTGTGGCCCGGTTTAATCATCATCAATGCTTTTAAGACATTTTAGTAACCCTTTTAAACTCTTTCTCTCTTTATTTACGTGGTGTCTATCACTGTGTATTTCTTTATGAATTGACATTGCATGCAAATCAATTAAAAAAATTCACTGGTTTTGGCACCACTATAGATGAATGATAAAATGCATTCCCCTTCAGTCTTCTGTCTTCCCCGCTTCCATGGAAATCTTCCAGCATTTTTGTGTCTTCTCTGGCATTGCTCTATTACTCATGCTGCTTGTAGATGTTGTCAGTTGTCATCATGCGTGGTGATATAAAAGTGTCTTCTTAGAGTCCCCTGCCTTTCCCCCCGCTTGCTCTGTTCTCTTTCTGGAGAAACTAGATTGCTGCAGCACTCGCGCTGACTTGTGGATATGTGCAGTGCATGTACAAAATGTATGATAAAGAACTTTATTATTCTGTTTAAATGCCTTGGTAGTCTCTGGAACCGAAATGTCCTATGGTTATAAACACACTTGCTTAATATCAGTGAAGCTCGAATATACTGTACAAATAGTCCTTGGACTTTGACTTGTTGTTGTTGTTGTTCAAATACCTTTTGATGTACCATTTTTGTTTTTGTCTGTAGGTAAACTTAAATTGTGTTACAAATCAAGATATTGTAATCAGTCTTACAGTGTTATAATTATTTAATCTTGTGACTGTTTAATTGAATGATCATTTGAGGCAAAAAAGGGGAAAAAACAAAATGAAATAAATGAAAAAAAAATAGGTTTATGATTAATCTGTACCCGAGGGGGGCTTTTTATTTAATCTTATCAATCTGATACTATGTAGCATTAATTTCACCTGTTCCGAATTTAATCCTTTTAACTGAACTCTTATTGTCTCTCACAAGTCTTTATTTTTTACCCACGGTTAGATCAGTACAAAGAAAAAGATCGAAAAGGGGATCAAAGCATCTTCATGATGATCTTCCAAAATTAAAGTATTACAGTATATATAATAGTATGGATTATTTTCTTTGTATTTAACTACATACTTTTTTCCAGGAGGTATCCCGGATGGTCCACCAATTATTACAGGCAAAAATGTAATAATTCGAAAATTGGGGCGTTGACAAACCTAAGTTTGTCGATGCATAGTAAGTATAAAAAAATGTTTTCCTCTCTGTGGAAGAACGACAACGACAAGCACCTACCAGCTCGTGCACGTCCTTTCCGCAACATTATACTATTGGTGACATGCTGACAAAAACTGGCAAGTGCCATGATTAAACTCACTGAGGGCAATCAAACAGTAGGCAGAGGCTTACACACGAAGCCTAGCGGAGATCCTCGAGGCAGCCTGATCATAGGTTTCAGCACTGTATATGTTTAGGAAATGAAATTCAGCAATTTTGGAATCAAAAAAACTAATTTATAATACATTTCAATGGGCAAATATTCCCACGTTATCATTAGTAGTGTTTTAATTTTTCATTCTGGCCTCCGTGCCTGCACCTCACTGCTAATGTGTCATTACATTTCCTATTGTTGCATTGAATGCAATTTATTTACTGTGTTTTTATTATGTTTATAATATACATAGCTCATTCTCCTGAATTTTAAATTTGCAAGTTAAATAATTCTCCCAAGTTTTGGGAGAACACAACAAAACACAACTTCATCCATCTAGTTGTTTTGTCTGTAGATTGAAAAAACATATAAAGCTCTTCCGCTATGCAAATGTAGCATGAAGAAGCTTTTCTTCCATGAATGAATCGCTGGTACAGATGCTCTTGTGTGATGACTACAGGTGTTTAATCAAGCATGCAAAAGGAAGTAAACAAATGTCTGTCGAACTCCAAGTTTGGTGAAACTTTCCAATCAGGCTCACTTTGTCAGATTTTGCATGAGAGAAGTGGAAGAAAAAAAACACAAGCATACTTGACAATTGTCATTTCCTGCAGTGCCAGTGAAAGAAGAAAGGCTTGAGGTTTACTGACTTGAATCCTTTTGCTACGTAACATTAACAAGATACTGTATTATCTGATTATTTATTTATGAAAAGCAAAAAGTTGACTACACATATATACACGTACACTATCTCATTCACTTCATCGCACTGCGTTGTTTTTATGCTGCTGTTCCACATTCTGCAAGGCATTGAGACTTATTTTATTTTATGTTGAACATACATATGAAAATGGCCTGAGGGGAAAAAAGAGTGTGTAGTCTGCTTTAACTCATCTCCCCTGCCAGAGAGTGGGGTTTAGGCAGCAGCGGGACAGAGAGAAATATTTTATTTATATTTTGGCATTGTCACTCTCAGCAGAAACCTTCAGACAGGCTGAGGCTGCTGGGACACACTTGGTGGTCAGCAGCCTGGCGTGCACTCAGAAAATGATAACTCTGCATGAAACCCTTGAATCCTCAGTATCTTTCCACGCTTAGACTGCCGTTGCTGTATTTTTCTAGTGTTTTATTTAAAAGGCAGAACTATATTAAATTTGACCCTTAAACAACAGCTTGGGACTTATTCAGATGGTGCATTGGCCAGTAAGACGAATACCGTCTATGTCATAGGCTTGGCGACCCAATGTCACCTACTTTAGCACCCAACTGCTAGATTTTTGTCAAAGATTACCTTCGACACAGTGAGACTCGCCGCATACACTGACTAGCCTATCTCCCCCTCCCTTGCTCATCCAATCAGCAGTCAGAAGACAGTCTAGATGCATTCACAGACTTGGCGGCGAGTCAGATATTTCATACTCTTATTGAAAAGCCACATTTCCCTTACTTTGGTGTTAAACAAATCACCGCGCTTAGCGAGGGGAACCGCAACAAGGAGGCTGAAGAGCCAAATGCGGCTCCAGAGCCGTGGGTTGCCGATCCCTGTTCACTTGATATGTATCTTGGATATATAATCCTCCACTTTGGCAGTCAAATTTATTCAATCTTTCATTCAGCAAAGCGTACAAATATAATTTATTCCTTTGACTTGCTATTCCCCAGCTGGTGCTGCTGTCAAAAAAAGACAAGCACCTTCCTGCTCATTTATGCCTTCGCCCTTTCAGGATGAGGTGCGGCACCGCAGAGCCACCGTGTATAACCTTTCTGTGTATTTTGTTTTTTGATTAGTCAGAATAATACCACGCTTACATTAAAGGCATTGCACAGGCTGTAGAGCGTCATGGGTTATTATGAATGTTTCTGCAACATAACATTTTTGACGACATGTTGACCAACAGAAACTAGCAACTCAATGAGTGCGCTAAGATGGTAGGCTGAGATTGTGCACTTAAGCCAAGAGAAGACGCTCAAAACAGATTCATCTAAGTTTCTACCATGTATTTGATCCGGAAATGTGGAAATTCAGTGATTTTTACTGAATGAGTGGTTATGTTAGGAATCATACACAAAATACTTATAACAGTTAAATGGACAAATGATATCTATTTAATGTTATTGTTAATTTATTTTCATTTTTTGGAGGCTTTGGCTCACCTTGCCTCCCCAACTGCATGTCACTACCACAAGCTGCCGTTCATGTTGTCTTTGTTCTTTGTATTACTAAAAAAAATAAAAAAAATAACAAAATAAACTTTACAGATTCCTTAAAAATGAAGGAAGTGCCATTTGCAAACTATTAATGCAAACATGTATTTTCCCCCAGGTTTTCGGCTTCTTCGCGACACTGCCTGGATGTCAACTTAAAAGTTCATGGTTAGTTGGAATCAGAAGTGACAAGAAACCATGAAGACATCGTTTCTTAACGTGATAGTAATTCTTATTAGCTGCACAGTTCATAGTCATTGCCAAACTGACTGCAACAAACCAATTACACTCGAGTGGCACACGAACCAGCACACTATCCAAATAAACTGGACACTCATAGACAACATTTGTGGCACCTCTGAAGACTGCGTGGAACTTAAAATCCCTCAGATTTGCCCACTTCAAATGCAGCATGGCGACAGGCTGTTGATGGCTGCCGACGATACGCTGACGTCATATGGGATCAGACTGGTCAACGTCTCAAAGGACAAATTTGGGAGCTGTTCTGGAAATGAATTGACAGAAGACCAGTTTGTTTTTCCTCATCACATAAAAGGCAGCAAACAAGTGGACATCAAGTGGCTGGAGCCAGGTCACCACTATTTCATTGCTCTGCATAACAAAGACACTCAGCTGTGCAAGCTTGGGTTACGACTCAACGTGACATTGAAGATGCAGCTTTGTCAGGCCTCGCCTCAGGTTCCACTTTGCTCTGGGAAGGGTGTTTGTCAAACAGACCAGTGGGAACAGACTTACTACTGTCGATGTCACCATCATTACTCTGGGAGGTTTTGTGAAAAATTTGATGCTTGTTTGGTTAAGCCTTGTAAAAACAATGGAGTCTGCTTGAGTAATGGATCCGCTGAGCCAAACCACAGGATGTATACATGTCTGTGTCCTCCACATTTTACAGGTAAGCACAAAACACTCAGCACCGGTTTTCAAAAAGCACTGAGTTGGTCACTTTAATGGTGCTTAAACAGCAAATAGTAACCAGTAGCTACTATCCATTTTAATCCTTCCGAAGTTTTTATCTTGTTGATGGTTTTTGATAGAAAGTCTCTGCTCTTTAGTCTTCTAATTAAGTTGCCAAATTTTCAAATCATTAAAGAGTAAATGTGAACGACAAACATCTTTGCAATTGAGTACTAGCCAGTCAAATCAGATAAAAAATAATGCAAACACTGTTTGGCTGCCAATAAATATGGCAGGTCTTTGATGTAATTTGGAAAAAGTGAGCCGCATGGTGGCTGAGTGGGTATGCATGTTGGCCTAACAGTCAGGAGGTTCAGGGTTCGAATCTCCGTTGGCCATCTTTGTGTGGAGTTTGCATGTTCTCCCTGTGCGTGCGGTTTCCTCCCACATTCTAAAATGCATGTTAGGTTAATTGTCGACTCTAAATTGTCCATATGTATGGATGTGAGTGTGAATGTTTGTATGTCTGCTCTGTGATTGACTAGAGTACCCCGCCTCTCGCTCAAAGTCAGCTGGGATAGGCTCCAGCATACCCGCGCATATAATGAGGATAAGCGGTATAGAAAATGGATGGATGGAAAAAGTGAAAGTGCCAAATATGAGCGCAACTTCAGGTCACATGATTATCAAATGTTTATGGCAGAATTCTTATAATTAAATTTTAAAATTTGATTTTACCAGATTAATTTGTAGCATGAAAGAGAACCTGCAGCTGAGGCTTATTAAAATATAAGTTTGTTTTTAGACAAAGGTCCTTGATTACGCGATATAATTTTTAATTATGTTATAACAATAATATGTTTCCTTCAGGCCTGTTTATGAGCACCAAATATAAGAAAACTCTTATCATCTCCATCACTTGTTTGCTCCCCTTTTGACAGAAAAACACTCAGTCGCTTTTGGGCATCAGGGTTTTCAACACGTCATAAAAAAAGTCTTATTCTCCTAGACATGATATAGTGGATAAAAAAAGGTTTGCTAGAGATCGTAAAATAAAACCTGGCACACAACCATCCGTCAGTCTGCTACAGAGGCGGGTGCTGTAAGTTTTATAATAACAGTTACACTAGTGTTGGTAATGTTTGTGTCCTCCTGTCTCATGGCATAATGCTACATAGCTGTGTCTGATATGTTGCATCCATTATGTTCGACAAGTGCAGAGTTACAGTAGTATGGAAGGTTATGTAGTAGGTATGGAAAGGAAATATTAGTGAATGACAATACAACTGAAAATAAAATGCAGTTTTTAAACATTTGAAACATTATAAAGAGCATTATAAAATGCGATAACTTGCAGTGAGTGTCTTACAGCGCTGTGGAGGAATTTTGTCCACTCATCTTTGGAGAATTGTTGCAATTCAGCCCCGATGGAGAGTTTTGCAGCATGAAGTGCCTTTTTAAGTTCATGCCACAGCATCCCAGTAGTATTCAGGCCAGGACTTTGACTAGCCCACTCCAAAGTCTTCATTTTGTTTTTCTCCAACCATTCAGAGGTGGATGCTGGTGTGTTTCGGATCATTGTCCTGCTGCAAAACCCAAGTTTGATTCATCTTGAGGTCACGAACAGATGGCCAAACATTATTTCGGGATTTTTTGGTAAACAGCAGAATTCATGGTTCCATTTACTGCAGCAAGACTGAAGCAGCAGGTACCTCTCCTGCCTGCATACAACCCCCCTATAAACAGGCAATCAGATGTGACCCACACCATGAATAAGTGGTCTGAGAAATCTGAAGAAGGTCTGAGAGTCTGCGTTCTTTACAGTTATTTGACGACTTTGCCATTGTTGTACTCATCACAGATGGGGACAATTGGTCGTAGAGAAAACTAATTCAGGACTTTGTGAACTGGTGCCAGGTAAACCACCTCCTAATAAATGCCATAGAAGAGTGATTGTGGACTTTCGTCTGCGTCCCTGCACCCCCCCCCCCCCTCCCCCCAATCACCAGTGAACATCCACGGAAGGGACATTGAGGTGATTACTTTTATATGTACGTGGGTGTTTATCTGAACCATAAGCTGCACTGGGCTGACAATGCAACTGCACTGAGCAAGACTATCTGCTCAGGAGGCTGATGTCCTTTTGGGTATAGGGGACACTCCTGAAGACCTTCCAGAGCTCTCTTGTGGCCTCTACCATTTTATATAGTGTGGTCTGCTGAGGGAACAGCACCACAGCAGCTGACAGGAAGAAGCTGGACAAACTGATAAAGAAGGCTAGCTGTGTCCCGGGATGTCCAGGGGGAAGAGGTGGGCAAGGGGAGATTGACAGCCAAACTGTCCTCCATAATGGACAAAAAGTCCCACCACCTGCAAGACACACTCTCTGCACTAAGGACCTACATTAGTGACAGGATGGTCCACTCAAAATATGTGAAGGAGATGTATCAGTTTTTCATTCCTGCAGCTGTCAGACTCTATAACAAAAACTGCTTCGTATACAATAAACCGTGTAATAACCATCCAATAAACTGTGCAACAAGGGTGCAATAAACCTGTGCCTTATTCAACATGTATACAGCTGTAAATATACAAACATGTATATAATTTGCATAGAATTAATATTACCTTGTTTGTACTGTACACTTACTCTGTTCTTGTGTACTTTTGCTGCGGTAAAGCTGGAATTTCCCTTTATCTTAGCAAAACCCCAGACCATCACACTACCACCTCTAATTGTGGCAGTACATTAGTGGGACACACACCTTCCAAAAAGTTAAACTTTTGTCTTGTCACGCCACAGAGTATTTTTTCAAAGACCTTGTGGAAAAAAAAAAGAAATATTAAGATGAAACTTACATTGCTCAGCAGTAGTTTTCTTCTAGGAACTCAGCCATACAGGCCATTTTTTCCCAGTGTCTTTCTTACAGTGCAGTCATGAACACTGACCTTAATGATGAGGAAAGTGAGGCCTGCTATTCTTTGTGTTCTGTTGAGTTATCATTGCCTAATGTTGACTATTGTTGACTAATGTTGCCATTGACTAATATTTAAATGTGTTTGATGATCTGAAACATTTAAGTGTGACAAACATGCAAAAAGAAATCAGGAAGGGGACAAACATTTTTTCACACCACGGTATATACAGATATATAATCAAATGAAATGTATATATCACAATTCTGTGAGGTGTCTCAGAATTGAACAATTCTTTGACGTGAGGGGCATCGAGAGTTTGCCACAGGGCCAGACTATCAACCAGTATCTCTACAAAACGCTCCTGTGGCGGTTGCATCTTTCTGTACAAAATAAGACGGGAGGGTTGTGGGAGGGCAACTGATGACGGCATCACCATGACAACATGACTGCTCACAATGCTCTGAGCATCTGACAGTTCCTTGCCGACAAGAACATCACCCAGCTGGAGAAACCTCACTACTCACTTGACCTGGATTAATTTGATTTTTTCCTGTTTTAAAAGTTTTTCCTGCCTTAAAGGCCAAAATCTTGGCAAAAATGTTGATGGCAAAGGCATCAAGATTTCTCTTTGAATACGGTGGGATTATTGAGCTGCACAAGCAAGGCCTCTGGCAGCGGGTCATTGCGACTCAGGTTGGACGCGGTAAGACAGTCATTTATTGTCTTCAGAGAGCCCGGGTGTTATTGAAAGAGCAACAAAGTTACATGGTAGAACCAAAAAAATTCACTAGCCCTGAGGCGCAGGATCCAATTAGCTGTCCGTCAAGACACGGGATGATCCTCGGACCCCATGAAGGTTGTTACTGGTGCCAAGTGTGGTCCAATAACCATCAGATGGCATCTGTGAGAGAAGGAAGGGTTTTAAGAAGAAAAAGGTATTCAAAGGCCTTGTCTCCTTTAATGCCACATACGTGCCTGTTTGGAATTTCCACGACAGAACCAAACATGTGACGTTGAAAGTTTTATTCTTTGATGAGAAAATGTTTTTAACCTTGACGGTCCTGATAATTTCTATTGTAACGGCCATGACAAAGAGATCTTGCCTGAGATGTTTTCCACCAGCACTTTGGAGGGGCACCATCATGATCTGAGGTTCTTTTTCCTTCAATGGAACATTGGAGCTTCAGGTTGTGCAGGGGCATCACATGGGAGCTGGCTATACGGAGATGTTGCAGGGGGCATCCCTCATGACTGAATTCCCTCGTCTGTGATAATGACTGGCAAAGACACAGGACTTCCAGAGGTATAACCTCATTCTTTTGGACCATCCTGCGTGTTCAGTTCCAGACAGTGAATGCCCTCCGTGAAGCAATCTTCACCACCTGGGGCAACATCCCTACTAGCCTCCTGGAAACACGGGCACCAAGCATGCCAAAACCAATTTTTGAGGTAAACAACAAGAATGGTGCAGATACTCATTACGAAGTCCTTTTCTGAACTGTCTGATTTCTATTTTAGGGAGGTTTTGTAATTGCGTTTATTTTGAGCTATGGTCTTAAAAACTTTTGATCAACGAATGAACATGCTAATTCAATTATTTCATCTATCCATCCATTTTCTATGCAGCTTATCCTACTAGGGTTGCGGGGTTATGCTGGAGTATCACCGCTGACTACGGGTGAGAGGCGGGCTACACCCTAGACTGGTTAAATCAATTCAATTTAATTGCTGTGCTATAAAATGATTACTCAAAAAATATCTTACTCACTTCTTGTTTTTGCATTTTGAAGCTCTACTTAGAACATCCTTAAATCCAACTGTGCAAAATGTAAACTCTTGCACTTTTTTGGTCAGGAGTGTATCTTACTACAGATGTAATGTAAGCCTCCCTTGCAGTAATGTACAGTACTACCCATAAAAATTAGAATATCAAGTAAAAGTTAATTTAATCTGGCAATTTAACATAAAAGATGAAACCAACAAATTTTATTGAGCCATTACACGCAAATTGACATATCTCAAGCAGTTCCTTGTTGTAACTTTGCTGATTAAGATTTTCAGCTTATAAAAACCACAAACTCAGACCTAATCAGCAAAATCCAAAGAAAAAAAACTTGAAAGATATTGATTTGCATATTAATTTGATTATATTCTAATTTTATGGGTAGTACTGTATTTATTATACATATTGGTTTTGTCAGGATAGAGCCCTTATCACATTAACTGTCAAATTCAAAGATAACATAATTCATATTTAAAAGCTTGCATAAAACTGACTTATTTCTTAATCTCTCTGCTGCCGGCATGTATGCCTGGCTGCCGCGTTATGTATATAATCTTCGTGCAGTTTACAAAAAAAATCAAAATAACTATAGAACATTGAAAAAATCCATATAAATAGCAGTCGGTTTATGTGCAAAATGCACAAGCACATATCTCAGTTGATTTTATGTTCACTTATCCAACTTTTTTTGTTAGGGACAAACTGCTCTGAAGTCATTGGAAAAGAAACCTGCGAGAGAATGTGCACCAACGGGACGTGTGTTCCAGTGTCGTCTACCTCCTTCAAATGCTTCTGTGGTGCCGAGTTCTCAGGTAGGCAGTTTAGCAAATGTTCAACCATGTCATTCACCCCGGGGGCCTCGCTCCCTCCCTGGAAAAGGTCAAAGCTAAAAACTTTTTTTCTATTGAAAATCAGCATTTTCTTATAGCCTTTAAACTTGATCCCACTTTATATTTGTAATCATAATCTTTGCAGCAGCCGGTTTAAATAAAACACTTCAAAAACTGACATTATGACCGACTGATATACGGCTGTAAAAAGCCACGAAGAGCTGCAGGCATAGCACAGAGCATGGCAAAGTTTATAAAACATAGGTTTACAGCTGCAAGTTAAAATGTCATTTATATTACATTGTTCCTGCTGATTGCATTAAATCAGAGGTTTGATGCAGCAGTGGTTTTTAAAAAATTAATGACTGCCACGTTTATTAATCCTGTTATTATTCAACTCACAGGATTTCACAACGATGAAACAATACAAGCTTTAACAATGTCTATGTTAATGTACTGTAAAAAGAAAGTGCTGCCTTTCATGAATACGATTTTGCCTATTACTTTTTTAGATTTATAAATGAATGTACTGTATATATTTCGGCCCCACGGTGGATGAGTGGGTAGCACATTAGCCTCACAGTCACGAGGTTCAGGGTTCAAATCTCCATTGGGCATCTCCGTGTGGAGTTTGCATGTTCTCCCCGTGCGTGCGTGGTTTTTTTTAGGGTACTCCGGTTTTCTCCCACATTCCAAAAACATGCATGTTATGTTAATTGGAAACTCTAAATTGTCCATAGGTGTGAGTGTGAATGCTTGTTTTTCTATATGTGCCCTGTGATTGACAGGCCACCAATCCAGGGTGTACCCCGCCTCCCGCCCAAAGTCAGCTGGGATCCAGCATAGTCGCGACCCTAATGAAGATAAGCAGTATAGAAAATGAATGAATGAATGTGTATCTTCCCCCCGCTATTGAAACTGGGGACACATGCTTTCAATCAAAAGGAAATGCTGATCTACCAATGTTTCATTAGTATCTCCATCACGACACCACTTTCTTGTGTCTCCCAGCTAAAAGATATCAATTAACTAAAAAACATGCTTTAACTCAAAACTATGAATTATTTTGGACTTAACTACATACACTATGTTCCAAATTATTATGCAAATAGGATTTCAGTATCATAAACATATATATTTTTTTGTTTTTCAATGAAATTAATGGATGGCATTGTGTATTGGGGCTCTTTGGATTACTGATATAAATCTCGGACAACTGTCATAATTACTTTGCCAGGTTAGCCCAATCAAAAGAAAACTACTTAAACATGATGTTTCACATTATTAAACATACCACAGATTTCAAGCAATATGGCAAAGAAAAAAGATCTCTGCTGACAAAAAAGCGTCAAATATTGCAATTCCTTGGACAAGTCATGAAAACATTCAATAATGCCCCAAAACCTAAGAGTGATCATCATATGATAAAGAAATTTGTGGCTGATTCAGATGATAGCTGGGATTGTGCTGTTAAAGGCATAATGATTTATAAAATTAATCGAATTAAGAGAGCACCTGCTAAAAAGCCATTACAAAGCAGCAAACATGTATTTGAAGCTGCTGGTGCCAACGAAGTCCCATGAACCTCTAGGTGTAAGATCCTCCAGAGGCTTGCAGTTAAGCATAAACCCACTATTTAGGCACCCCTAAAAACTCACTGCCATGAGTAGAAAATGATACAGTGGGCCAACAAATACATGAAGGTTTATTATCAAACAATCTTGTTTACCAATGAGGGCCGTGCAACCATGGGAGGTCCAGATAGATGAAGTAGAGTACGGCCAGCATATCCCAAAAAGGCTGTCATGTCAGCAAGGAGGTGGCTGAGTGATGTTTTGTATCAGAATCATTGAGAGAGAGGCCCTTTATGGTCACTGAGGGTGTGAAAATGACCTCAGCAAAGTATGTGAAGTTTCTGACCGACCACTTTCTTCCATGGTACAATATGAAGAACCTTACCTTCATGCAAAATGACCTTCATGCATGACAATGCCCCATCTCATGATGCAAAGAATACCTCTCTTTCATTGGCTGCTTTGGGCATTTGGCCCCATTTTTCCCCTGACCTTAACCCAACTGAGAACCTATGGAGCATCATCAAGCAAATAATCTTTGAGGGTGGGAGGCAGAACACAACAAAACAGAAGTTGTTGTTGTTTGCATCATCTTGCAAATAAATTTAAGCAAAAACGTGTCAAAACTCACAAGTTTATTGTAAAAATTGGGAAGGTTATATCAAAGAAGGGATCTTATGTTAAGATGTAAGTTGGCCTGTTAAATGTCCAAAAATCCAATCAAATCCCATTTTTCCTTTCAACACTTTTCTGATGGTGTTTAATATTCCTTAATTGCTGATGCTCTCCCCAGTAAGATGCCTTCTCAGGGTGCTTTTCCACAGCTGTGCTTTCCTTCTGCACCTTCTGCTTCGTAGGAGTTCTTATGGAGTTTTCCTTTTTCCTCCTCTCTGCTACAGTTTCCTCATTAATCAAGCAGAAGCTGGTGGCTGCTCCATAGCTGGCTGCCCTCATAGGCCAAAGTGTATGTGCACAGAATAATGAGCTGAGCTCGTGGGACGTTTCAAATGAGATTTCCTTTTGTTTTGACTGTTCTCTATTCTACCTCTGGGGTATCAATTGCTGAGTATTAACATCTTTATTGGTCCATATCAAATTGCCATGAGGTGTTAATTGTTTTCATCTCTCTCATTTTGTTGGCAACGATATCACATTTTGGAAATATAACTAGTAACGACTATGCAGTCATCACCCTTGTTAACCAGTTCAAATGTAGTACATAAAGATAAATTGTTGTCCCTTTATTCATGTTAAATAACCATTATACATCTCGCCACTATTGAGGGCCCTTTTATAAAGTCAGCAATTATATTTTAGCTTTAAGTGCTCATGACACCAAATAATATTTGAAAAAAAAAGTCACTTCATAAAACATTTTTGTCATACTGCTGTCATCCGCTGATTATCAACACCCCCTCTCCCCCACCAAGTCTTCTGAACTGCCGCCATCTTGGCTATGACGTCACGCCCAAGGACACTTTTTGGCAACCAGGCTGATCAAAACACAACCACGGACACATAGCACAACAAAGATATATATTTAATAACACAATAACAACATTCACTAATATTGTCTTGCGATAAGTAGTTATTATACTGTATATTTCACATTGTTACTACATACCAGAGTTGTGGACTCAGAGTTGTGGACAAGTAAGACTTGAGTCGGAATTTTGATGACTTTGACGATATCATCAAAGACTAACGACCCGACTTGGACTTTAGCCCGATGACTTTAAACACTTGAGGTTGTTCATTCAAAGTATACGTTTATGGTATATAGGTATATAGTTTACCTAACATGATCAATAATATTATGTCATTTTCAGATAGACTACAAATTGTAATAATCTTTCTCATTAAATGCATCTGTTAACGTCAAGGCAGGTTGAAGAACAAACAAAAAAGGGAGTGGATTAGGTTTCCGTGCCCAGACTAAAGTCTGAATGCTATGTCAGCACTCTTTCTCTGTGGCTAAATCTTGTCCTACTGGCTGAATTTAAAAAATAAACTAATTTAGCATGCATTCATTGTATTTGTCAAATTTAAGTGTTACAAAACGACAAACTAGTTGGTAATCACTAAACTGTGGCCTAACACAAAATTGATGTTTGTGTTGATCCTGCTGCCACAGCATGTCTTTGGGATAGTCATGCCAAGATTCATGTCTTCAGTTGAGGTAAAAGTAAGCTTAAATGTTCATTTAACCCTTTCATTCATCATTTATATACATTTCAAATTGTTTTCTACATGTAAAACTATAATTCAGTGTAAAATGAATTATTTTTTATCGGAAAAATGTATTATTGTTCGGTTAGAGTCAGACTTTCTAGAATGGATTAATGACGCTAAGCAAAGTTCCACGGTGTCTAGTTGAAAGAATATCCATTTACTTACTTCCACATGAAAGCAGGGTAAAAGCACCCTCCAATAATACATATTGAGTCTAAAATGTTCCTTTATCTGAGGCAAACAACTGTCCTCAAATGTGCACAACAATACCAAAGAGTGGCTACTGGAAATGTGAACAGAATCACTCCATGTCTTTGAGTGGTCGAGCAAAACCCTGCCATTCATTCATTCATTTTCCTAAACGCTTATCCTCATCGGTGGAGCCTATCCCAGCTGACTTTGGACGAGAGGCGGGTTACACCCTGGACTGGTCGCCAGCCAATCACAGGGCACATATAGACAAACAAAGACCTACAACCATATACACTCACATTCACACTCTAATGGACAAATTTTAGAGTCGCCAATTAACCTAACATGCATGTTTTTGGAATGTGGGAGGAAACCGGAGAAAACCCACGCACGCATGAGGAGAACATGCCAACTCCACACAAAGATGCCGAACGGAGATTCGAACCCTGAACCACCTGACTGTGAGGCCAATGTGCTACCCACTCATCCACCGTGTGGCCCCCACACTATACATCAGTTTAAACTGTTCATTATATTTCCACACAATAAATAAAGTAAATAAATTGCTGACTAGTTCTTATTCAATAAAATTTTGAGAAGAGAACACATGCAGTGACCAATCAAACAGGAGTTGCTGTTGGTCACTCTCTACCTTCTGCTAACAGTCAGCTCCGACCATCTGACGTCACACACGTCACTTCCCAGTTCAGTTGTCTCCCATTTATCGTGGCTAATTGGTTCCAGCCCCGGCTGCAATAGGTGAATTTCCATGAACTGGGACTCAATATTAATAAATGGAATATTTTTGTAGTTAGAGCATAAAGAACCTATTTACTTTCTTTTTAGGAGCAAGCTACCAAGATAACTAGTTAGCCTCCAACTTATTTAATCTAAACCTAAGAAACCTAAGAAACCGAGAAGGACAAAATAGGAAGCCAAAAACATACAATTTCCACACGGAATGGGACAGGTTCCAATCGTGATGTAGTGAGAGAGGACTGAGGGTCTCCGGCAACATCTTGCATTTCTAAAGAAGGAACAGCAATACGTCCCGAGGCCAGCAGCAAGATGTAATCCCTCCAAAGAATGTGAATAAGTCATGCTTCTGACAAATACTGCAACGCTTTTTGACAACAATGTTCTACCAAATTTTTCCTACAGTCCCACTGAAATGCTTCCTTAAGTGTGACAAAAAAGTGTCACGCAAAGGTAAAGATTGTCTTCTCCTTTTCATTGCAGACTCGCCTTGTGGGGGAAAATCCACATGTGATCAAAATCCTTGCAGAAATGGAGGCATATGTGAGGAAACTCCCAAAGGTCCGGTCTGTCATTGTCCTGACAGCTTTGTGGGCCTCTACTGCGATGCCAGAGCTGCCTTTGATTGCAGTGCAAATGCATGTCATGAAGAGCAGATTTGCAGTGCAGGAGAGCATGTGAGCACTTAATTTTCCTTATTTGTTTTCTCTCAGAGGGACATAAACATGGAACGGCATATGAAAATGAACCTAGTCGCTAGAAATAGGATCAAATGGCTTTACTCTAAAGGCAGCAGCAGCAGCAATTAATATTTCCTCCCGAAGATGAGCTTTGGGAAAGAGTGGTTTTCTTCTGGCAATTTGATTAAATGACCCGACACATACCTCACCTTTTACTGGCTTTTTTATTGTCTTCCAACATTTTGAAAAGGCTATCAATCTTCTCATATTGAGTAGGAGTGTCTCTGCTTCCATCTGATATACTGGGTATCTTTTAGCTGGAAATGGCACTAGATAGTGGCAAACAATCGGAGTTGTACTGTTAAATGTTGAAATAACAGCCCTATAGTCACCCTTACACTCTATATTACCCTATACAGTATAAATAACAAAATAAGCAATTTAAGGCATAAACATGATTCATGTTCATGTGTTGTTGTAAATAGGGGAGCAGACTGGGGGGAAAGATAAGAAGTGATGTTAAGGGTTCAGAGTTGAGTTTCATTTTAGCATATTTTATGGCCACAGTAGTAGCCCATGTTAAGGATTATTGTGCCTGTTGTGAGATGAGTCAAATATGCAACAAAAGCCCGTTGTTTCGACGATCAGGTCTGGTGATTGTGTATCTGACTGAACATTACTGACACCTAACGGCCATTCTAGAGTACCTCATACATATCTTTGAGTCCTCGGATTGCCCTATAGCTGCATTTTAGTTCATTTATCCATTTTCATGCTTAAATGCTAAATTTATACAACAACTGTATTATAGTCTCTGACTGGAAGTCCACAGTAAAAAATGTTGGCGCAAATGATTGTACTTTACCTCAAAATTGCTGCCTAAAAATATAAACTTTTTTTAAGGTAAAAAAAAAAGGAAATTTTTTTCCTATTAAAACCAAGAAACTTTGATTCTGTCCAAACGGAATGGTTTCCAAAGGTCTCCTTGCTATGAAGTCACATCAAACATAGAATTTTGAGAAATATATTTCCTCGTAAAAATGTTGGTCAGTTTCCAAATCGTACGACATTTAAGGTTTGAGGTCAAATTTTGAGGTTTCACGGCACTAGAATCTAATTTTGTTGTGAAACGTGCCCTACTTACAAATGGTACTCATTCAACACCCATTGCAGCAATGAGTCCAACTTTAGATGAAGACACAATTTCAGCATTAGAGTACTTTTCAGTGATGTGTGAAATAATCCTGCCGTGATTTCAGATGACCTGGTTTGTTCTGTCTCCTGTGTGCAGGCCGCTGAGTGTGTGTGTACAGATGGTCAAGCGGTCCCAGCATGCAAGACGAGACAGCGGAACGTGTGCAGCCCATCACCGTGCCTCAACAATGCCACCTGTGTGTCCAAGGGAGGTGATTATGTGTGCAGGTGAAATGCACAAAACACACACAGGGATCAGTGGCTGCTCTTCTGGATTGCTTTTTTTCTACCTGACTGCAGCTACACTTGCTGAATATAATTCAATCACATTTTCTCTCTACCCTTGAATGCGAAGATAATTTATTTTTCTCCTAAACCTTATAAATAACATTTTGTGGTGACATTCATACATTTTTCAAGTTGACCCTTTCCTTTACTTTGACAAACATGGGTGCTATTGAGTATTTGATTGTTGAATATATTGCTTAAATGAGCCTGGAATTATATCTGTCAATTATAACTGACACCACTCACATTTCAGCAAGAATTTTTATTACAGTACATCTTCCCATGGACAGGAATATAAATAAAACTTGAAGTCAGTGCACGGTCTGTATAACAGAACAGATTTACTAACTATTGAAAATGACTCAACACCGCCATTATTGTCAGTAGCTGGCAACACAAGTGAGCAACAAAATAGTTGTGTCTTGCCTAGAAGCAAATTGTTTCAGTAGAGTCTAGGGCTGCATGAGTGCTGCTGGCACTGGCAAGCGGCAATTTGTTGATGTAAACATGAATTTCAACATTTACTGTGACATTCTGAAGCAGTGATTCCCTTTCCAGAGAACGTAAAACTGGGGAAACTGGGTGGCAGTGGCAGTTTCCCAGCAAGATGACAAGCCCAAATACCCCTCCAAAGTGCAATCTATACTGTTTGTGAAGCTGTACACCTATATCATAGCCAAGTTTAATTAGTAAAGTATTGTCTTTTGACAAGATTCAATGAAATGGTTGTTGAAATATAAGGGGCGTACAGTCCGCCCTTGTTTATCAAGATTAATTGGTTGCAGACTTGGCTGTGATAAGTGAATTTCTGTAAAGTAGGATTAAATATTATTTTTATTAAATTATTCAACTGAATATTTTGGTAGTTGTGTAGAAAACTTAGTTTGTGACATTGTAAATATGATTTTATCATTATCAGAGCCATGTAGACATGAAATAACACCCAATAGTCACCATAGTGATATACAGAAGAGAAAAGAAAAAATACACATATACTGTGAACAGAAAACAAATGAGCTCAGAAAAGAGTGCAAAGAAGATGAACTTACTTACAACTACAACTACACTTGTGCTATGTGCTTTTGAAACATTTCTTCAATGCAGTAAGACATTCTTCTTTAAGATTACAATGTTCTTGTAGATTATAGTCAGTTTGTGGATTACATTCTTCTTGTAGATTACATTCTCCTCGCTCCTAATGCTTGGTAGTCACATATCACACTGAAACCTTATTTTGAAGACAGGCAGCCTACTGTATATTGCGATTAATAGTGTTATTCAGTAACATTGATTAATGTACACTTACTAAAGCTGGATGGGAAAAGTTTTGTGTCTTTTCGGAATTTCTCTCAGGATTGTATTTTGTGTGCAAGGAAATCAAAAACCCACCTTGACACGTGCAAAGATTTTGTTCACATTTTGTTACATGCCAGTCAGTAAAAGGGTGTGAAGTATGTAAACTGTGCAGAGCTGGATGCATAAACAGAACACAATCTGTGCACAACCAAGACTTCACAGTTTTCAAGTGTACGATCTAAGTACTACGCATTGTCAATGGCGAAAATGTGAAGGCAAAATTAGTGCAAGTGTCAATGTGGCATATTCAGTCTCAAAAAGGTCTAACTAGGCTTCCAATAAAATGGCAAGGATTTCAGAAGAAGAAAATAGATAACAACATAAGCAATATTGACAGCAATGCAGTATAAACATAGGTAATAATGATTGTATTAGTTATTAGTTCTTAAAGAACTTAAAACAGAATAATGAAGTTTACATCAACAGTTGAAAAAAAGATTGTTTTCAGACAATCTAATTTTTTATTTGTCTAGTTTATTAAATAGGTTCCATTTAATATTCATTACTTAAATGTCTCCATCTTTTGAATACTTCCAAAAATGAACAGCTAAGCTTTCCCCGAAATGTTTACAGAAAGTTAATACTGTACATGTTTTAGCCTTTTGAAACCCCAGACTTAACTATAAACCCATTGCATAACTCTATTCAGATGACAAAATGCACAGTTTCCAGTTTCAAGAAGGGAAAAAAGCCGACAGTAAAAAAAAACATGAGAAATTAAACACTAGTCAATAGAAATATTTATATTAAAGAATGCATGTAAATAAAATGTACAAAAACTAATTTGCCACCTGCACAATAATGCCACCTACAGACCCATTGGATCCTGTAGGAGTACCTAACGCTGTGGGTGTTGATCATATTAATTATGGATTAAATTTTATATAGCGTTTTCAAGGCACCCATAGCTCTACACAGTAAAGTGAACACGTTATTCATTGACTCAGCAATCACACGCTGGTCGTGGTTTTTACTTATGTACCTGGCTGGGGTAGACTGACAGAAAACATGGCTGTCAATTCATGCCTACCGCCGTTCCAACCACCACCAAACATTCATTCACATTTATACACAGTTCGTACACACAGTTTGGGCAGCACTGTTAAGTGTCATTCTTTGCGGGCTCGCAGAGAATTGATCTGATGCCTCTGACACTGACCCCCTCTCGACAGATGTTTGCGGCCGTTTTCCGGGAAGAATTGTGAAGAAGTAATTGACTACTGCCGGCTGCTCAATATCAACTGCCTAAATGGGGGATTGTGTTTGAGTGTAATTGGAGGATATCAGGTGAGTAATTCAATGTCTCAGTCATAATCAAATACTCTGAGTCCCTAGAAAAATGTCTCATGTTGCACCTGGAAGCATCACATGATCTCCACTAATAGGACATTGATTAGTTTTATAGTGACGGATGCTTTAAATTAGCTGTGAACAATTGTGTAATTTTTTGCTGAAGATGAAATGTTAATACACAAATTAGTTTAACACCCCAAATAAGATATGTGGGTGTCACAAAAGTGGTTCTTAGATATCTGCTCCCCCCCAAAAAAAGGGGGGCAGATATCTGTCATATATCTGTCTGATATATCTGTCATTAATTAGGGCAAGGAAGCAGAATGGTACGATCTGTCTGCAGATCGCGCTAATCTAATTCTAGACCATTAATCACTTAATGTAATAGCATTGCTCAGGCAAGACAGCTTCTTTTTTAATTTGCCTCTCTTCGCTCACTTGTCACAAACACCTGTATTTCTACAACACCTGAGACTCCATAGCTCCTAATTATTGTCAGTCCTGTTGCATTAGACATTTGAGAGAATTAACTACAACCTCTGCTTTGTTTTGGTGAGCCCCTCAACATGGAGGTCAAGCATATTAAAAGGAGTAGTGCTCCTATGGACTGTTATTGTAGTATTGGTATGTGGTTTTCTTTAACATAAGCAGCACTGTGGGGCCTTACAGCGGGGTTTACAATAGGGATTTCCTATGCCTGATATTGATACAGATACTGCAGCTTTGTATATCTGCAGATACCATCTATCTGATACCAATCTATAAAGGTTGAATTGAGGCAACTGGAATTTTGCAAATTTTGCATGGCCATTATGTACATGGGAAAAGTGGTAAAGACACCTCCCCCACCCCACGTTACACTTATTCACAATCAGAACTAATAAGCATGAACAAAAGAACTACTACTTTGTAAGAAAGCCACTCGAATACTTAGATTACGTTACCCATCACAAATCATTCTTGCACATTCAACTTGAATGTAGTTGGAACACAGTAGGAATATTAAGTACTAATAATATAATGTACGAGTGCCATTCTATTGCTGCCTGTAGGCTGATCGGAAGATGAAGCATCATCAGGAATAGCTTCTGGTTCTTCAAGAGCTTCTTGGGATGCAGCACATTTTTATCCTGTCCTGTCCTGGCGGGTGGTAGAGTTACTCAACTTGCCTCCTTTCTTCGAAGTTTCAGTGCCAGCTCGCTGCGTTTTTATGTGATGAAATTACATCTGGACTATTTTGAGAGACAACTCGGACATTTCAACTGCATTCGAGGCACATTTGAGTGGAAATGGAAAGATTTTGTTGGCATTTCAATTCCAGCCAAATTATTTTGATGTCACAACTGTAACATTATTCCAGCAGCTAACGTCAGTCATTCTGGCTAATTTGAGGCCTATTTGGAGACATTCTAGCAAGATTTGAAGTGGCTTGCCCTTATGGTTCTCTCTTGAACGGAATTAGAAAATTTGAAATGCTGTTGGCATACCATAAGGATAATTAGAGTGCAGTTACAATACTGTTGAACGCCGTTTGATATTTTTCCACTTCTTTGTTATTGAACGTTTTTAGCATGAGCAAAATATTCAGGCCTTCCTCAAGAATGGGCTGGAATATTTGGAATGCAATCAGAATTTCTAAAATGCACATTAAATACTGTTGAATAATCCAGCATTTTTTATTTCTATGGCATTCTGGCTCATTCCACCTCTATGTAGTGTGATTAAGGTTTTATAAGAACTTAGCCCTGGCAGTGGTTCGGGTCTAAATGACGACACATGGGTTAAGATAAAAACCTTAGAAGTAAGAGATAAGAAATAACAAGATTTGTTTCCGGAATACATCAACACATCAATACATCAAAAAGAACACATTGCAGTTTTGAACTGCAAAGTTGTGGCAGTAAAGGACGGGAGCCTCGATATTGTGGTTTATAGAAACCTACTTCTACTAAAACACCAGGTAGTGGTTATCAGAACTCTCACGGACAGAGCACAAATCCAAATCCAAATCCATTTTATTTGTACAGCACATTTAAAAACAACAAAGTTGACCAAAGTGCTTCATAGCATAGTTAAAATTGGGTACATAAAATAACAATGAATATAAAACGAATGGTAATATAAAACCAAAAGACAAATAGAACAAATAAAACTAAATTACGATGACTCTGTTTGTGTTAAAAGCCAAGAAGTAAAGATACGTTTTTAAACGCGACTTAAAAACTGGCAAAATTGGTGCAAGCCTAACATGTAGCGGCATTTTGTTCCATAACGCAGGACCTCTGACTGAAGAGGCCCGGTCCCCCCGGGTCTTAGGTCTGCTCTTTGGCACTTTTAATACAAGCTGGTCTGCAGATCTGAGAGATCTGGAAGGAGTATAAGACGATATAAGCGAAGAAATATAAGTTGGAGCTAGACCGTTAAGAGCTTTAAAAACAAACAATAAAACCTTAAAATTAACCCTAAACTTGACTGGAAGCCAATGTAAAGATGCTAAAACCGGAGTAATGTGTTCCTTCTTTCTAGTGTTGGTTAAAAGACGTGCCACAGCATTTTGCAGAAGCTGAAGGCGGAACAGAGTGGCTGAGGAGACTCCAGAGTAAAGCGCGTTGCAATAATCCAGCCGGGAAGTAATGAAGGCGTGGATCAGGGTTTCAAAATTAGATGATGACACGAAGGTCTTACCTTTGGCTTAACGCAAATGATAAAAGCCGGTTTTAACCACATGATTTATCTGTTTATCCAATTTAAAATCAGAGTCCATTTTTACACCTAGGTTCGCCACTAAAGGCCTGGCAAAATTTCTGAAAGGGCCCAGGTCAGGGGGTAAAACTGAGCAACTACTAGAATTAAAAACAATAACTTCAGTCTTACTTTCATTGAAGTGCAAAAAATTTAGTGCAAGCCAGGCTTTGATGTCATTAAAACACTCTAAAAGCATGTTAAAAGAACTGCGGCCATTCCTTTTAAGTGGGACATAGAGCTGAGAGTCCTCGGCATAAAGGTGAAAAGAGACACCATGCTTTCTTAAGATCGAGCCAAGGGGGAGACGGTACAGGGAGAATAACATAGGACCAAGAATGGAGCCTTGGGGCACACCACATGTTAAAGGTGCAGCAGGGGAGTTAGTGCCTCCAAGGCTGACATCAAAACTCCTCCCCGATAAATACAATTTAAACCATTTTAAAACTGTTCCCTTGAGGCCCACAGAAAGCTCTAATCCGGACATCAATATGTTATGGTCAATAGTGTCAAAAGCTGCCGATAAGTCTAAAAGCAATAAGAGAGCATGGTCACCAGAGTCAGTTATAGAAGGTCATTAAAAACCTTTAATAGTGCTGATTCAGTACTGTGCAATGTCTTGAAACCATGAGTTTGAAGGAATGTCTGAAGTTGCATCACGGCAGCTTTCTCAAGAATTTTGGACATGAATGGTAATTTAGAAATAGGTCTGTAATTAGCTGGCTCTGAGGGGTCCAGACTGGATTTTTTCAAAAGTGGTTGGACTATGGCAGATTTAAAAGCAAGGGGAACCACACCAGAGAGCCGGCTGCTATTGACAATAGCCAAATTAGAGATGCCAATTGAGTCCCATACTTATTTAAGAATACGGGGTGGGACAGCATCAGAGAGACAAAACTAATTTTTTAAATTAAACACAATGTCTTTCAGGGTTTCTAATGACAGTGGCTCAAAATTTATAAAAGTGGCAGTGCACGGTATGAGTACAGATGGGTCATAGGAGGATGATGGAATGTTAGCCCTAATTTTTTCAATTTTGTTGACAAAAAACTTTAAAAACTGATCACAGAGCTCAGAGGAAGGTAAAATGATGGATTGAGAGGGATGCAGAACTGAGGCAACCGTGTCAAATAAAACTCGAGGTTTATGGGAATTTTTTAAAATTATGTCTGCGAGATATTTAGATTTTTCACACTTGACCACCAGTTGATAATTTCGCCAGCTTTTTTTTTAAAATATCAAAAGGGATATAAAGCTTGTCTTTTTTCCATTTTCTTTCAGCCCTTCTGCATTCACGTCGAGCGGTACGAGTTGTGTCATTGTACCATGGTTCTTTTTTTTATCTGGGAACAGAGTCGCTTCACAGGTGCAATGGAGTCCAAGGTGTTTGAACATACTGCAAGAAACTCTTCTGTTAAAGACTCGGTGTCTAAGGATGCACAGTCCAAGACACTCATCACAGAGGCATTGAGAGCGTTGCCAAATTGATTGGCAGTAGACTGAGTAATAACTCGACCCATACTAGTAGATGTATGGCACTGATTCCTATGGCAGGGTAAGAACACTTCAAATATCACAGGCGAATGATCAGAAAACACAGCATCGATAACACAGATATTTAAAACAGTCAGGTCCCGTGACAGCACCAGATCTAAAGTATGACCCTGAATATGAGTAGGGCCAGACACAGCCTGGACAAAATTAAAAGCGTCAATAATTTGTAGGAACCCTTCTGAAAGAGGCAGATAGGGGCAGCACACATGTATATTAAAATCTCCATCCATTCATCCATCCATTTTCCTCCGCTTATCCGGGTCCGGGTCGCGGGGGCAGCAGCCTTAAGTCCAGACTTCCCGGTCCCCAGCGACCTATTCCAGCTCCATCGGTAAAGACACCAAGGCGTTCCCAGGCCAGCTGTGAGACATAGTCCCTCCAGCGTGTCCAAGGTCTTCCCAGGGGCCTTCTCCCGACTGGGCATGCCCGAAACACAGGTGAGGGTGGGAATGTAGATCGATCGGTAAACAGAGAGCTTTGCCTTCCGGCTCAGCTCTCTCTTCACAACGAAAGTCCGGTACAGTGACCGCATTACTGCAGACGCTGCACCGATCCGTCTGTCGATCTCATGCTACAACCTTCCCTCACTCGTGAACAAGAACCCGAGATACTTGAACTCCTCCACCTGAGGCAAGACCTCACTCCCAACCCGGAGGGTACAGTCCACCCGTTTCCGACTGAGAACCATGGCCTCGGATTTGGAGGTGCTGAGTCTCATCCCAGAAGCTTCACACTCAGCTGCAAACCGCTCCAGTAAACGCTGAAGGTCACAGCCTGATGAGGCCATAAGGACCACATCGTCTGCAAATAGCAGAGACGAGATCCTAAGGTCACCAAGCTGGACTCCCTCAACACCTTGACTGCGCCTAGAAATTCTGTCCATGAAGATTATGAACAGAATCGGTGACAAAGGGCAGCCTTGGCGGAGGCCAACGTTCACCGGAAACAAGCTCGACTTACTGCTGGCAATGCGAACCAGGCTCCTGCTTCGATTGTACAAGGACCGAATGGCACGTAGAAGCGGACCATCAATCCCGTACTCCCGGAGCACCCCCCACAGGACACCACGAGGGACACGGTCGAATGCCTTTTCCAGGTCTACAAAGCACATGTAGACTGGTTGGGCAAACTCCCACATACCCTCGAGTACCCTTGCAAGGGTGTAGAGCTGGTCCAGTGTTCCGCGACCGGGACGAAAACCACATTGCAGCTCCTCTAACCGAGGTTCGACTAACGGTCGTACCCTTCTCTCCAGCACCCTGGAGTAGACTTTCCCAGGGAGGCTGAGGAGTGTGATCCCCTTATAGTTGGAACACACCCTCCGGTCACCCTTTTTAAAAATGGGGACCACCACCCCGGTCTGCCTGTCCAGGGGTACTGTTCCTGACTTTCATGCCATGTTGTAGAGGCGTGTCAACCAACCCAGTCCTCCAACATCCAGAGCTTTGAGGAATTCCGAGCGGAACTCGTCTACCCCCGGAGTCTTGCCACTTGGGAGTGATTTAACTACCCTAATTACCTCAGCCACGGTGATAGAACTGTCCTCGTACGTATCCTCAGACTCTGCTTCCTCTACGGAAGGCATGTCAGTGGGATTGAGAAGGGCCTCAAAGTATTCCTTCCACCGACCAACTATATCCACAGTCCAGGTCAGCAAGCCCCCGTCCGCACTGTAAACAGTGTGAACTGGGGGCTGCTTCCCCTTTCTGAGGTGTCGGACGGTTTGCCAGAACCTAGAATAAGGCCCATTCTGACTCAATATCCCGGTCCTCCCTCGAGATGCAGGCGAAGCTCTGCCGGAGATGAGAGTTGAGGACTCGACGATTGGGAGACTCTGCCAGACGTTCCCAGCACACCCTCACTACGCGTTTGGGTCTCCCATGTCTATCTGGCATCCTTCCCCGTCATCTAATCCAACTCATCACCAGGTGGTGGTCAGTTGACAGCTCAGCCCCTCTCTTCACCCGCGTGTCCAGAACATGCGGATGCAGGTCTGAGGATACGACCACAAAGTCGATCATAGACCTGCGACCTAGGGTGTCCTGGTGCCAAGTGCACTTATGGACATCCCTATGTTCGAACATGGTGTTTGTTATGGAAAAACTGTAAATCGCATAGAAGTCCAGCAACAACACACCGCACGGGTTCAGGTCAGGGAGGCCGTTCCTCACAACCACGGCCCTCCAAGTCACACTGTCATTGCCCACATGGGCGTTGAAGTCTCCCAGCAGAACTATGGAGTCACCAGCTGGGGTGCTCTCCAGAACCCCCCTGATAGACTCCAAGAAGGCTGGGTACTCTGAACTGTCGTTTGGCGCATACGCACAAACCAAGTCAGGACCCTTTCCCCAGCCCTAAGGCGTAGGGAAATAACCCTCTTGTTTACTGGGGATGACTCTAACACAGAGGCACCAAGCCGGGGGGCTAACAATAAGCCCACACCAGCTCGCCGGCTCTCCCCTGCGGCAACTCCAGAGAAGAACAAGATACCTACCCCACCATGGAAGACCTAAAAAACAAACACACATCAGGAAGACTACTACACCTGAACCTGAAGAAAAAACAGGAGACAGAATGTGATTTTCCCTTTTATTTGGCTGGTTTGTCGGAGACACTCAGAAGGGTTTTCTCCAAATACTATATAACATACTGATGCATCCACACACACAGACAAAAGCTGGTACACCCCAAAGTCAAAAGCAACCAGTGCAGGGTAGTGAGGAGTCCAATGAGATCTACGGTATATTGGAGAGACCAAACAACCCTTACACAACATAGAAAAGCAGTTTTTCTGAGCCTAGAGTCAGCAATTTGCACCTGCATTTTAAAAAGAAGTAACATTCTTTTAAAAACAACGATGTCCAAATTCTGAATAGGGAGGACTGTTTTAAAGAAGTGTGAAGAAAGATATATATGTCAAATTAAAAAGGCCCTCTCTAAACCTAGGATAAATTCATGCCTATAACAGTGTCTTAACATCTCTCCCCAAAGGATTGTCTCATTCTACGGGAAGCGTGGCCTCTAACGAGCTGTTTTGACACCAGGCAGGCAATGCCTGTTATTTGGCAGGACGGTCGTGCACCAGCCACGCCCGGCAATAACCACAACAACTCTATTGTGTCCAGCTCCATGGGACACACCCACCAGACACATGGTGAAACAGCTTGAACGAATAAAAGTCCCCATGAAAATATTGTACACCACATGTGTTCAGGACAGCCTTCTGGCAATCACTTCACCACTCCATCTCCTTCATCTTCCTCAACAAGGAATCTTGGAGCTGTGTTTGGTTTTCTTATCTTGGAAAACTGTCATGCTGCCCAGTTTCTGCCAAGGGAGAGGATCATGTGATGTGATGTGATTTAGAATGTCACAGCACTTTGGAATTTGTAATGGAAATTCCCCATAATTCCTCATATTGCTAATGACCTAAAAACCACATAATTGTATCTGCTTGTCTTGAATTAGCATATGGACCACACAGGATAGAAGAGTCGTTCAGTTATTCAACCTTGAATAACGTCATGTGTAATCTTGTGTTTGTCTATTCCTTCAACCTGACATGTTCTGGGTCAGTCACAGGTTTGTGCCTTCACATCTGTTCTGGGTCAGTCACAGGTTTGTGCCTTCACGATGTGATGATTCATGATGCATAAAAAGTCAACATTTTCTGCTTGTTGTTTGAAGGAAAAACCTGGTAACTTATGTTGTGTATGCCGACTTTTTACACTTTTCCTCATCTTATATAAGATTATGTGTTTTCATTTTTTCCCAGTTTGTTATAGCTATGTGTAATAATACACAATAAATTGTCCCTCAATGAACCACAGTTCACCGGTGTCAACAGCACTCATGCAGCTCCAGACCATCTTGGTACTCATATCGAGCATTCAGCACATCTGAATTTGGGCTGCACCCACCAAATTCAATTAGAAAAAGTGGCACAGATATAGGCCACATGTGCCTGTAAGCCGTAAGTCTCCACATTGTAGTATGGAATATTTAAACAGAAAGACACTATAAATCGTGCAATCCAAACTACAGTGTCACTCATTAGTACCAATTAGTGAGAGGCTTCTATTCCGTTGGAGTTCAACAGCTGCTGCGGTCCAAGCAGAGGATAAACTTGATCAAACTTACGATTTGTCAGATCAAAACAGGATTTGCTGCATAAAACTTCAAAATGCTGTTAGTGCCCACTTTACTAGTCTAAATTCACTACTTCCTGAATCTGCACCATATGCATCTTGGGAACTGTATTTCTTTTAGCCATAATTTAGCCATGTCAGTGTTTAAGCCGCAGGATTCTAAAAGTGTGAAAAACATACATAAACCCAAATTTACAGTAGACAATAATGGATGTGTTTTGTGTATACTGTATGTATATACTCACACACATGTATGTATGTATGTAAGTACACATACAGACAGAGAGAGAGAGAGCTGTGGCGCCCCCTATGTGAGGGTGTACTTACTTTTGTGACATGGTTGCAAACCATAAGACTATGGCTGCTCTTTAAAGCTCATTAAGAAGAACATGATAATTACCTCATTTAACTCAAATGTGTTGGAGTGGTGAATAAGTTGCATACAACATGTAAAATGTAGTTATAACACCATTGTTTCTGCTGCAGTGTAACTGTACTCCGGGATGGATAGGAGAGTTTTGCCAATACGTGAGCAGTGCCTGCCTGATAAAACCCAACAGGTGTTTGAATGGCGCTACCTGTATTACAACAAGTCAGCCAACGTCCCCGCCACAGTACATGTGCATATGCCCAAATGGATTCACAGGTGAGACAATTTGAACTGTCCAGCATCTGTATAGCTTATATCTGTCATTGATGAAAATCAGGAAATACTTGCTGAAAGTTTGCATTGAATTAATTTGATCTATTTTACATGGGTTGTGCCATTTAATGCAGTACACAACGGTACACAGATGCAAAAGATGCAAATATGCAAGGCCCACATGCAAGATAGGTTGGTATTGTCTTCTTTGAAGACAATTGCATTGCATAAGGTGGTCATGGTAATTCTGTCCTGAACATTTGTAATTTGTTTGTTTTCGTGCAAGCAATGAGACTAATATAGCTCATTAAAAATGTAGTATTTTGCAGAATGTCATAGTAAATGCTTTGGCTTGCAGGCCAACTCTCTATCATTTTTTTGCATTGTCCTGGAAACAGAAATGACACCACAAACACATTTGCAAGGGCAGATTTTCTGCAAACGAGAGGAGCAGCATGGCAGTATGCGATTGTCATTAGGTTGAGGCATGGTTTTTCATTTGTTAGCAATATGTTTGACCAAAGAACACACAATTCTGTATATTTCTCTAAATATTCATGCCCTGTGATTGACTGGGGACAAGTTAATGAATAGTATGTTCTGTAATGCATGAGTCAACTATCCATTATCACTTTTCCAGCTGACTTTGGGCAAGAGGCAAGATACAACTTGGACTAGTTGCTAGCAAATCACAGGACAGATTTATACAAACAACCATTCACGCTCACATTCACACCTGGACAATTTAGAATCCCCACTTAGCCTAACATGCATGTTTTTTGGATGTGTGAGCAAACTCTATGCAGAGACGCTTACATGGACATTTGAGCCCTAGATCTTGTGAATGTGCAGCAAATATTCTAAACACTAAGGCACAGTTCGGTCATATAAGACAGAAAATATTTTCAATATAGTAAAGATATAATAGTATATTGATAATATTGGTTAATAATAAATCAGCCCAACAAAGGCTTTGTTTAGTCAGCAGTAATTTGACTTCAGTGCAGTTAAAAATGCACAGAGGTTTTGGTTCCCACTGCCATGTTCGCAACATCAGTGATTAAGTGTCTCCAAAAACGGACCTGCTGGCTGCTCAAGGTTTGTTCTGTCAGTAACCTTTGACCTCTAACTGCCCTAAGGACGGGAACAAATACAGCTACAAAAAATGACTACAAGTATGTGTTTGAAGTATTATTGGAGGAATTACTTAGTTTAGTTTACGCAAGAGTTACAACATATACTTTAGCTGCTATATTATGAACTTTTTTTTGGTAAAGTTGCTGGTTGAGCTCTGATTTAGTTTTCAAAGTTAGTTAATTAATGGAACTATAACAAAAACTGTCAAAGGCATCAGAATGCGCCATTCATCTTATGATGCTATTCCAGGCTTATAATTGGCAAAAATTTACATGAAAGCCAATACATGTGTTTTTATGTGCAGTTTTTTCCAACACTGTAAGAGTACTGTATGTGGCATAGGTCTATTACACCAGAGATTAGAAAATTACAGTACATTTTTAAAAATACACATATGCATGGACTTAGCCTTATTGGTTTAAATCTCAGCTCAACTCAGTGAAGCTTCTGGGATGAGACTCAGCACCTCCAAATCCGAGGCCATGGTTCTCAGTCGGAAACGGGTGGACTGTACCCTCCGGGTTGGGAGTGAAGTCTTGCCTCAAGTGGAGGAGTTTAAGTATCTCGGGTTCTTGTTCACGAGTGAGGCAAGGTTGCAGCGTGAGATCGACAGACGGATCGGTGCAGCATCTGCAGTAATGCGGTCACTGTAGCGGACCGTCGTGGTGAAGAGAGAGCTGAGCCGGAAGGAAAAGCTCTCTGTTTACCGATCGATCTATGTTCCCACCGTCATCTATGGTCATGAGTTATGGGTCATGACCGAAAGAATGAGATCGCGGATACAAGCGGCGGGAATGAGTTTCCTTCGTAGGGTGGCTATAGATAGCTATAGATAGGGTGAGGAGCTTGGCCATCCAGGAGGAGCTCAGAGTAGAGCCGCTGCTCCTTCACATCAAAAGGAGTCAGTTGAGGTGGCTCGGGCATCTAGTCCGGATGCCTCTCGGGCGCCTCCCTGGTGAGGTGTTTCAGGCATGCCCAGTCGGGAGAAGGCCCCCGGGAAGACCTAGGACACGCTGGAAGGACTATGTCTCACAGCTGGCCTGGGAACGCCTTGGTGTCCTCCCGATGGAGCTGGAAGAGGCCGCTGGGGACCGGGAAGTCTGGACTTCCCTACTGAAGCTGCTGCCCCCGCGACCCTGACCCGGATAAGTGGAGGAAAATGGATGGATGGATGGATAAATTTCAGTTATCAGTTACATTTTACACTTCTTTAACCTCAGTCAATGGGTTTTTCTGAAAATGGTTTCTCTTGCCTACTTTTTTCTGGCAGTGCTTCCTCTCACATAGCTGAGCCACATTTGTTTAGAAAAGACATGTTTGGGTCTGTGGAATATACAGTATTTTAATTCACTTGGCATGTTTAACCGATGCATGGAGAACTGCGCAGCCCTATAATGGCCTTGACATCAATTCCACTCCCACACCCCCTAGCATAGTAAAGTAATAAATTTTAAAAAAGCAAGGAATCCATCAATGCAATCTGCACTGCAAACCAGACCAGATCCACGCGAGGAGATGCCACAACCAGACGGAACAGCGCCGTGCCCCGCAACCCCCATCTACTACCATGCCATCCAAGCGCCTTTTTTGTTTTACATTTAACAAGGGAGCGGATGGGGGGGCGCGACACATGGTGCGCTCAGCCCGAATACCCACCCCTGAAAGCCCACCCCCACACAGATCCGACTGGACTCAAACGGCAAACCACACCGAGTTCCCCGCGCTTCTTTTATCTTGCCACGCACTTATCACTTTGGTTTATTCGGAGAGAAAGATAATTGATACACGTATGATGTCACGCTACACTTTTTAGGACGTGAACAGCAAGTCAGGACGAATGTCCACGCTTACCTAGCTAGGCATAGAAGAAAAATCTCCATGGCAACGCTGTGTTAACTTTCACTTATTGACAAATGTTTCTCTGCTTGCATCAAGCCCAGTCGATGTCACACTTCTGAAAGTGTTATACCCCACTGTGATTGGTTGATTCGTCAGCCCCACACACAACACTGTGCCATTCATTTTGTAGCATTGCTGGGAGCACTTCCTGCTTCCCAGTGTCCTTTGCGGTATTGTCTTACAAATGTCTGTTTATGACACCCTGAGTGAGACGGAGAATTTTAATCTTACTCTTCGCATGAATAAATACTTGCCCTTTCTTCACTTCCTTGTGGGGGTTGCATTAACATTAACTTTTCAAATAAAGATGGGGCCACAAAACATCGGCTCGTGGGCAGCAAATGGCCGCAAGTTTGAGGACTCAGCTTTAGGGTGATTAATTTTACAAAAAACCCAGAATGTAGGGTTTTGGTTCCACTATGTTGAATTACATTTAGTCCAAAAAAATTGGAAAACTGCTTCTTAATCAGATACCAGTTCAGAACATGGCTGGAGTACTTGTTAAAATATGGGCAATAACAGTCTCCTAAAACAGACAAGAGACACACATCCATGTTGATAATGTAATGTCTGAGTAAAATATTTTAGAAATGAAGATTGTATAGCAAGAGTATAGAAATGGCATGCTGCCATTCCAAAATATTTCCTCCACTCAGTCTGCGCGTGCTGCCATCCTCCATCTTGCAGAATAACATATGAAGAGCAGATCATGACAAACTATGTCAAGAAATATGTAGTGCTGAAATGAACTCATTTGTCATGTTACATATCTTCAGGAGCACATTCTGATGTTTTATCATGATTCATTTCTATCGCCTGTGTTTCTACAATTCTGTTCAATATGCTGCCATCTTAAATTTGCTTCTGTTTCTTTCACTCTATGAAGTGATCTTAAACCAAAATAGACAGTGAGGGACAATGTAGATAGAGATAGTGTTGGAACATTCACGTTTTGTACACTGCAGAGGTTATGGTGAGACACAATTTTTTTTTCTCTTCTGGCTTTATTGCTTTAAACAAAGAGGGACTGTGTATAATATATACTTTATATACATATATTTCTATAGCACTACAGTGCATTTCCTCAATCTGGCGGTAAGCCCCGACACACTCACCTGTCAGTCAGATAATTCCTTACATAGCATGAACAAGACTTTCCACATCTTTTTACTGCTAAAACCTGTTACCACTTCAGTAATACAAAATTGTCTCTTGCATAGCGGAAGGTCTTAGTGACTGATAGAATTCATCATTTTCCTTCATCTTGGGATTTTTCTGGCTCTTGAATCTCAAGCTATGCTGCATAAAAAGGCCAATTTAATTTCAAGCATTGTCTTGACACGCCACCGTACTATCATTGATCGTAATTCCGGGTGTATTGTTCAAGCCCTAGCATTGAGGTTTCATTTTGCAAAGATTTATTTTCCACACTGCGACAGTTTTTGGCATATATTATGCCAGCCTCATTCACAGAATTTAAAACAGCAATAAAGAAAATTTTTTTTGCGCCACTTCTCTAGCTGCGACGTGTAAATTACATTTAAGCTACTTACAGAAAAGGAAAGAGGATGGGCGTTAATTGGAAGCAGGCATTAATTAAACAGGCTGTTGTTTCCAATATGTGATAACTCCTTACAAAAACGTACCAATTTATTTAACTTTAATAGTGATTTGTTGTCAGGATCCCCCAGAACCCTCCTTCCCCTCCTCCTCTTCCAGATCCCTCGTCCACCTCCTCCCCTTGCCTACCCTCTATTCCTTTAGGGCAGCACCATGTTGTATAACGCCTTTGATGGCTCTGGCGCGGGATCATCGTTGCGTTATCCTTAAAAGGCTCAGCGAGAGGAGGAAACGTCACCAGATTGTTCTGTAACGAAGGGGTTTGGAGTTGTGTACTGAAGTTCAAAAGGCAGACACCTTAGTGTGAGTAAGAGGAGAGTTTACTGATGCTCAGAGTTCATGAATAGGTGTGGAGGGATTCCTCGGACGGCAATGGCAGACAACTGGGTAGCGAACGCAGCAGCAGGGCAAGGAAGAGAAGATGAATCCCGCTGCAGAGATGCACGAAAAAATAGGGATTCAAAACAGGTGTCAAAAACATTTAAAAACAATATTACTTAAACATTGAAGAGAGCCAAGGTTACCACTTGGGGGTTGTTAACAATTTCTTCCTCTTGTTGTGGCTTTAAGGGATGCCATCAAGGATGACTATGAGTCCACATCAGAGCCATCCAAGGTGTCATCCAAGAAGGTGCTTTCAGTCATTCAGAAGATGCATCCAACTATTCTGTGATGAGATGTAGTATTCTACACTGGTCACTTGGTGTCAGTAATGTTCGGTGAGACACAAGCACCAGACTTGATTGCCGAAACAACGGGCTATTATTGCCGGTTTGAACTATTTCATAACAGGCACAATAATGCCTAATAAAAACACTACTGTTACTGCATTAACCCACGCCAAGCTGAAACTCAACTCTAAACCACCAGACTACACTTCCTGTTCGTCCACCACGCAGCTGTACCAACACACACACACACACACGCACACAAACAAGTCTACTGTATTTACCTACTACTACTACTATATTGGCTAATACGAGTGTAAAGGTGACTAAGAGTGTATTTAGAAGCGTATGTGGAAGATTTAAATCAGGGTTTCTAGGATCTAAGTATGAAAATATTCAATTTATACTGTCAATAAGGAAGCAAACTTTGTGAAAATTCACCTATCGCTGAAGAATGGTTAATACACGCTGTGTATTATAACATGAAAAAGTGCACCACCATACTGTACACAAACCAGAGAATGCACGCAAACTGAGGCAAAATTGTGGCATAAATAGAAAAATATATTGACTGGGAAGGATGCTAACTGAAGTCCCACTTTAGAAGTATTAGCAAGTACCTCATATACCCTCTAATATATTTACAGGCTCAAATTACCACATGCGTTCTCCATGTATGGGCTTTGCAAATGTCTATTTCTAACGTAAGCTGCAGCAAAGCGTGACGCAGTCTGTATATAATGAGCTGTAGCATCTACGGGGCAGATGATATCAATCATTGCAGTTCTTGTGCTACATGATGGCATGTCTGTCAAAGCAGAGCTTTCTTTGCGCATTCTGTTATTGATGAGGAGCCTTTTTTAATTAATAGCCTGCACTGGAAGCCCCCTCCACCCTGGTAACAGAGCTGTAGAACACGACTGTTTCTGAGCTCTTGCTGAGCTCTAAAATATACCGCCTGGCCAAATAAAAAGTCACCACTAAAAAAAAAGGTCATACACGCTAATATTTGGTTGGAGCGCCTTTAGCTTTGATTACGGCACGCATTCGTGTGGCATTGTTTCAATAAGCTTCTGCAATGTCACAAGATTTGTTTCCATCCAGTGTTGCATTCATTTTTCACCAAGATCTTGCATTTATGAGGGTAGAGTCTGACCGCTGTGCAAAGCCTTCTCCAGCACATTCCAAAGATTCTCAATGGGGTTAAGGTCTGGACTCCATGTGCATGTGTGTAAAAATGATGTCTCATGCCCTCTGAACCACTCTTTCACAATTTGAGCCTGATGAATCCTGGCATTGTCATCTTGGAATGTGCCCGTGCCATCAGGGAAGAAAAAATCCATTGATGGAATAACCTGCTCATTCAGGTAGTCAGCTGACTTCATTTTTTGAGCACATAGTGTTGCTGAACCTAGACCTGACCCACTGCAGCAACCTCGTACCTATTTGCTTAGTTAAGTCCAGGTGGTGACTTTTGTTATGGCCAGGCAGTGTATCTATAAAGCAACCTGCAACCCCTGCCTCATGGGCTCTGTCCATGCAAAGCTAACAGCCTTCTATCAGCAGCAGCAACACTGTTGACAAGACTCCAGGGAATCACATTGGTCCACTTGGTAATAGGCACATAACCATAGCCACATAACCACAGAAAAACCCATTGACTGAGGTTAAAGAAGTGTAAAGTGTAACTGAAAACTGAAATTTATTACTATCTTTATTTACTTCTTTGTCTGCAAATAAGCAACAAAGTAATATCATTTACATTTAATAACTGTATTTTGCTTTCAGAAACAGTTTTGTATGATAATGATGATGATGACATCTAATAACTAATTAGTAATGATGATAACAGACATAGATGATACTCACAGTCATGGTAATTCTGCCAACGTAGGAATAGGAAAGGTAAAATTTCCCAGTTTTTTATTTTTATTTTTGACACTAATTTAAGATATCTCATGTATATTATATAATATAATAATAACAAAAAAAACAATATAAAGGTGATGCCGGAAATCAAATTAGTGTAGGGTATTTGCAATGTAATGCCCCCCCCCCATCACTATTGAATAGAAACTGCATATTTTTAAATGTCTATTGCCAGGAACACACTGTGAGACGGAGATCAACGAGTGCCTGTCTAACCCCTGCCGGCACCATGGCACCTGCTTTGACCTGGTTGGACAACATCAATGTCAATGTCCCACAGGTATTTTTAAAGGTTTTTTTTTCTCAAAATAGAGGTTGTGTGTAAATATCTGTATTAGCTGATTAGCGAGTGCTAATGCAGACGTTGTCCTTATTGGTCTTTTTAATGCCCACTAAAAGAGGTGGTTAGCCTTCGCCAGCGGTATCCCTTTGCTGAAACACATTTTGCCTGTTGAAACTAAGCCGGAGAAGTCGGCATGATTTAACACACTGCATCAAATGTAGACTCAAATTTTGGACACAGCCAACAAATAAAACAAAAAGAACGGTGTGCAACTCACTCCAAATTATAGGTTTTTAAACCAAAACAATATAAGAACACCACCAACAGCTAACATTAGGTTAACCACAGGGGTTTAAAAGAACAGATTGTATGAAAAAAAACCTCAAAATTAGGAATTAATCTGTACAAAATTAGTCACAAATATTTATTCAGTCCGAATAAAATAACAGTCACCGATGTCTGGCATACACGTACATGTCCATAACGCGTCTATAAATACAAGAAGCAGTGCCAGAGAAACGAGTGTCAATTTGGAGTGAATTCAAAATAAAATTTCCTTGCAATATAAATGAAACATAATTTACTGGAATTAAAAGAAATAATTAAATTAAATGTAAATATAAATTTCCTCGCTAGACTTACACTTGTTACTTGGTTCTTCCTAACTTACCTTTTGTCTTCTGTTAACAACAACAAAAAATAAACATGCTCTATTGCAGGCAAAGGCAATTTTTTTTTTTCGCGGGCCGCATTGAATTTTAAAATTGTATATATACTGTATGAATACTAAATATACAAATATACAATGACAAAAATAACTGGTCTTGTTGAAAGAGCCAGGGCTTTGCAGCTAATCTTGCCATTCAAAATATCCTTTTTTCCCCATTTCTGCTCAATATTTAATGTGCTATAATACATAAACACACATTTTAAAGCCTATTTATAAGATAGGCTACACTATGTGGAAATGCATAAAGGTAAGATCTGATGACCTTATTAAGTGCACACAACCTGTGAAAAATGTTAAGTCCACCTGGAATTATTCTACTTGTATTAAGTGCAAAAGCTAATTTGTGCCAATATGTTAAAGGCTTAAAAAAATAAATAGGAACACTTGGCGGTTAGAATTGAAAGGCTTAAGGGGGATATTTTACCTAGGTCTGCTCTATTGCACTGAAGAATCACTGAAGAATCCGTTGTGCCTCTTCATTTGTGCATTAGGGGCAGCGATGAAATATATAGTATGTTTAACAATCTTGGCCTGTGATTGACAGTCGAGAAGAAATCACAAAGCTCATTACCAGACTTATAATGGATCAGATTTGTGCAAATATTATATCTTGCAACTCCCATCAAAATAATTTCACATTAATTGCTTATTTTGCCTCACCGGCTGAGACTTGAATTTACATTCACCAAATGCAAAGTGAAAGTGCTCTCACGGGGGCGCTGTGTTGGCAAGGCAGACATTGGGTCTGGCAGTCATTTTGGCCTTTTTAATAGAGCAGGAGGCAAGACACTGTCTGAAAAGCGTCATATCAGAATATATTTGTTTCAAAAAGACTGATTCACTGTGTTATTGGACTACATGAGAGCTGAATTGTTCCTTTTTCTCTAGGTAAGGACAGTGTAAGTGTAATTTATGCTTGGGATAAAGATTCCAAGGGTTCAGATTCCAAATGATATCGGTTGTTTGGTTCATTCTATCATCTGCTATGAACATTATGCAGGTCTAATTTGAAATCGTGTTAAAATCTTGTGTGTTAACAACATGGAACTGAAAAGTACAATAGTGTTCAAAATAATAGCAGTCCAATGTGATTAACTAGATTAATCACTGTTATTAGTATATTTTTATTGCTACATGGCAAACAAGTTACCAGTAGGTTTCTCAGAAAACAAACTAGCATTCATGATATGCACGCTCTTAAGGCTGTGCAATTGGGCAATTAGTTGAAAGGAGTGTGTTCAAAAAATAGCAGTGTCTGCTGTTGACTTTACAAACTTAACTATTTTGCAGAAATGTTTTTGTTTCTAGGATTTTGCAATCCTGTGAATCACTAAACTAATATTTAGTTGTATGACCACAGTTTTTTTTAACTGCTTTACATCTGTGTGGCCTGGAGTCAAACAATTTGTGGCACCTTTCAGCTGTTATTCTACTTTAAAATTATTGGTTTTGCTTTAGGAAATGCATTTTTGATGTGACCCCACAACTTTACAATTGGATTTAGGTCCGGGGATTGGGCTGGCCACTCCATCACATGAATTTTGTTGGTTTAGAACCAAGATTTTGCTCGTTTAGTGTGTTTGGGGTCATTGTCATGTTGAAACAGCCATTTGTCCTCTTCAGCATAAGGCAATATGACGTCTTTGAGTATTTTGACGTATGCAAACTGGCTCCTGGTATGGGATAAATAGGCCCAACACTAAAGTAAGAGAAACATGCCCATATCATGATTTAGAGTTTGGGGGTCAAGCTGTCTGCGGCCCTTGGATCCAAAAAGAAATTACAATTTTGATAGTCGTCTTTTGTTTTCTGCCACGTGTCTCTGGTTTTGCTCTCCATTTTAAGACACTGGAGATCATTCTAGCTGAACACCTCTCATAAGTGTTCCTCTCTCCAGTCCACTTTTTAATCGAAGTATGCTGTTCTTCTGAACAATGTCTTGAACAACCCATTTTTCTCAGGCTTTCAAAGAGAAAAGCATGTTCAACAGGCGCTGGTTTTATCATTAAATAGGGGTCACCTGATTCACACCTGTTTTTTTTTTACAAATTTAATCACTGATTGAATGCCACTGCCCCTACTCATAACTTATATTAATAACTGTGATTAATCTGGTTAGTCATATTGCACTATCATATGCACTATTATTTTGAACACTACTGTATCTCTCTCACTAGTTTTAACAAAGTTGTGCCATTTTTTCTTATGGATTAAATGTCATGAAATGCATAGTTCACTGTCAAATACAGCCATTTGTCATAAAGGTGTCCTCATTTGTCCGTGAGACTGTAAATGTCATTTCCAAGTTTTGACAAATGTTCACTTTCCCTTTAGTGTGCAGAATGTCAGTAGTATAAGAGTTGGCTTACACAAACAAATAGTCACATGAAAAACATAGGGCATCATGTGTTGTTTCATCAGCAATAGACACAAGTAATACTGCCTTTTTAACATGAAAATGCCCAAGCATTGCACACTAGATCTGATGCAACTCTCCTTTCAGCGTTTTTTTACTGAGGATCAATGTGAAAATCTGGCTATGCTGTCTAAGAAATGAGCAGGTTGGTCGAGAGGCTTTGTCATTGCATTACTCAATGGAAGCCTCCCATCATAGATGTCAAGCTGAATTAGACGGCTAATACCCCAGGATAATCAGGTTATCATATGACACCTGTTTCAAAGACCCCGTCAAAAGCATTTCCTCTCCAGCCTGCCTGTTTGTTTGGGGAAATAATGGTTACACGGATGTCCTCATATGTATTTTGTCCTCAGTATTTGTTATCTCACTAACATTGACAAATGGTGCTTCCCTGACAGTTGCACATTGTGGACTTTTGTTAAACTTTTGATCATACATAACATTTATGTAACGATTGTTTAGAGACTGACTTGACACTACAGTAATATTTGTTGTGCATACCAACTTAAAGCACGACTTGGACATCTATCCTTTGCACACTAACTGGTGTTTTTTTCTTTATAGCTCGAGCTACCAGAAGCTCTGCTTCTGCTGCATTTGCAGCTGGATATAATCCTCTATCGGGAATTCTTAACTCTCTGAGTAAACTGGTACTAGATGTGGCAACAGATCCATGCTAACAAAATTTCACAGGGCGAACCTTCTCCCGCCTAAATCTCATCTGTTATCTCAGTAAAGCCAAGCCTCTTACTCTCATACGCCTCATCTGCTGCATCTCGTCATGGTGAAGTTCCACACAGCGAGTTCCACATTAAAATAAAAAAATATACACCACTAGATTCTGGACACCAGTAGAGTAAAGTCTTAAGACATAAGTGTATTTATAAGTAGACAGCTTGTAAGATGATCTATTAAAGCTGCAGTTCTGCAAATGTATTATTTTTCTGAAAGTAGTATATTATTTTAGAATTTGGTATTCTGAGTGAATTTTATGTTTGTAGATGGAATTCATTAAATGTATTGCAATGTGTTGCCGTTTGAGTTTAGTAGGAAACTGTATATAAAAGGTTGAAGTGCTCATGTTACTAAAACACGTTAATCTTGTTATTTTTGCCGTGAATAATAACATTGAATGGCATATTTCCTGTGTTGAATGTTGACATATTTACCTTATTTTACATGTTGACACTAAAACCATTCTTCTTCCAGAGTATGGAAAAAAGTAGAAAGTAGCGTTGCCTCCAAATGTCTCCCACTCAAATCTACCCATGGAATAATTGTTTACATATTGTCAACATGCATTTTTTGTTGACTTAAGATTTTCATCAGGTCTGTATAACAGTAAGACCAGTTGAAAAATTGCTGGAATTTACCTTTTGCACTTTTGGATCTTAATGAGCTTTTAAGTAAAGCTACAATATGCAAAAGCAAGAAGGGGGAGTGTGACAAAGAGCATTTATTGAAAACAACAATTAAACTGAAATAGGCTGCTTTTTAGCTGATCAAAAGTTTAAGACCATCACTCAAAAAAATTATAAAAAAACAAAAAATTTTCTCTAGAATTTTTCAACTGGTCTTAATAAAGATTTCGATCAGGTCTGTATATATATTTTGATATTATGCCCACTTGTTGTGTGAAGGCAGTTGCTCAAACACTCAAGCAGACGGAGTAAGCAAGTTCACATTTCCAAAAATTGTCATTCGCTGTGTCAGATTCTTTTGTATTGTATTTTGGCACATTTCAAAGGTTTTGATACTGCACCTCAGACAAAATAAGGTTTGGGACTGGTTGTGTACTACAGCATGATGTTTTTACTTTTAGCTGCCACAACTCTTTTTACCCAGACAAAAACACAGATGGAAATAAACAGTAAAAAATTCAGAAGATGTTGAGCCATGAAAAAAAGTACCAAATTTGCACAAAGTGCATCCACATTTTTTCCTACAAGATACTGCACAGGTGCTGCTCAATAAATTAAAATAGCATGTTCATGTATTTTGGTAATTCTACTATTACTACTTACTATCTACTATTTACTATTTTCAAATAGTAAAACTCATATTATAAAGATGCATTGCACATAGGCTGATAGATAAGAGTTTGTTTCTTTTAATTTTGATGATTATAACTTGACAGCTAACGAAAACCCTCAAATTCAGTATCTCAGAAAATTTGAATATCGTGAAAAGGTTCAATATTGAAGACACCTGTATCCCCATTCTCATGAGCTAATTAACTCAACACCAGAAAAGGCCTTTAAGTGGTCTCTTAGTGTCACCTTGTAGGCTACATGATCATGGGTAAGACTGCTGGACTTGACAGTTGCCCAAAAGATGATCTTTGACACCTTGCACAAGGACGGCAAAAAACAAAAGGTCATTACTAAAGAAACTGGCTGTTGATAGTGCTCTCTATCCCGGCAAAATAAAGTAAATAAAAGTGCGCTGGAAACATCGCAGGGAAAGAAAATATGTGGTGAAAACCAATATACGAGCAATTGGGATAACCACATCTTTGACAGGATTGTGAAGCAAAACTAAAAATTTTAAAGTGTGAGGGAGCTTCACAGAGTGTAAACTGAAGCTGGAGTCAGTGTTTCAAGAGCCATGAATGTATATAATATACAAGTTTTAATTTTTAAATAAAACTACTCATCAAAATCAACTTTTTGGTCACATTCTAAAAATTATTGAGCAGCACCTGTATATTTCACAAATATTTGAATAATGTGGATTAAACAGCTGAACAGTGACTCATCACTTGTCTTGTATAATGCAGTCAATCTGTCAGAGTAAGTAAATTCATTTTTTTCTACTTTATATAGTCTATGAATTTAAATAATATGTATTATATGGGCTTTTTGTGCCAAATTTCAAGGGTAGCTAAACAGCAATCTTAATCACTGCTTACTTGTCGTGTCTTGCAGTCTGCACAGAGCTGACGGTGTCAATCACTACCTGTCAAACATACCTATTGTGACAGGATTTTTTGTCATTTTCTTATTATTTTTTCAAAATAATTTTTGTGACGTGAGCACTTCATGTACTAATGTTGAAATTGGTATTAGTAAATTGGCACAATCTCAAATTTTCAAACTAGGATTTTATTTTATTTTTTTACAAATTTGAGTAATTTGGATACAGTATCATAATAAATCCTCCTGAGAATAGACTTGATTAGAGGTAATTACTAAAGATGAGAAACCATCTACCTTTCAGGCAAATAACTGTTGCATGGTATACATTACTTGTATCCAAACTCTTATTGCAGGTTTTCTGGGTAAAAACTGTGAAATCGACATAGATGCTTGTCAACTGCCCAACACCACATGTCCTCCAAAGACTCAATGTTTGGATCTTTCCAACGGTCTAACATACACCTGCAGGGTGCCCTGCCCTACAAGTCTTCAGGTAGGTATGCATCTTTAAACCAGTGATTCTCAATTGGTGGATAGCAACTGTCCCCGTTTTTTTTTTACTATTAATACTCCGTATGTTGCCGACAACACTTGAGTAGTGCTTTTTGAAACCTGCTGTCATAGAAGACCCACAATGTTTGTTAATATTGTGACATTTTTGAGTTGCACAGGAAATGGTTAAAGACATATTGAGCTTGCTTTAGAGAAGTGCTCTTTATTTGAATGTGATGATCCAACAATGCTCTCTGCCAACATAGTACAAACTGACAGAAGGTCGTTAACACAGACGCCTATCTAACTCGCCGTGTGAACAATACCAACAAATCATGTCTATAAAAATCAAACACACAAAATACCTGCGCCACATGGACTGAGGGGGTATCGAACTAACACACACGGGCAAAATTATACCACAAGGCATGCTGGGTAAGCTCATGGTAGATATTTTCCCCACACCACACGCTGCATCACTTGTCAAACTCGTGCCATGAAGAGCCGAGACACTGCAGGTTTTTTCTCCAACTGGTTTCTCCAGCAGATGATTTTCATTAATGAGCGCCTTCCCTCAAATTTAAGGTTGTGTTTGATCATTGAATTTACCGGCGTTAGTGACCAGCTGGAAAGAAAACCTGCAGTGTCTCGGCCCTCCGTGGCACGAGTTTGACACCCCTGCGCTACATAGTGGCACGCTGTGCTATTTTGCAATGCCTCGTATTCAAACTTTTTTGTCTATTCATTAAATACTGTATTTGAGACATTTTGGTTGATGTTCTGACTGGGGATTGCCACTTGTCAAGGGGTGACTATGGTTGCTGCACTCAAGCCATTTGAGAACTATTATTATAAACCATATTAAATGCATGGGCTCACTAGTGTGAATGTGAACTGTTACAAACAGCTTTAAGCCGGAGAATGGACTCCAAAGCAGAGACAACAAAAAACAAGGTTTGAAAAAACAGTTTTATACTATGAGTGCGCTCTAATGGAGTGAGAGAAAACATACACTTAAAAGACCAGGCGAAGCCCGCCTAGAAACTAAAGACTAAGAACAAACAGCGTGGCTGGAAAAAGCCAAGCAGGAACAAGACGCTAACAAGATTTCTAGGAGAGTTAAAGTCCAAAGAGCTAACAGCACGCAAGGTAACAGAGCAGCTGGAAAAAGCAAAGCAGAACAAAGTACTTAGAAACATGTTAGGTGAAGACAGTGCAAGCATCTGGCAAAGGCTGAGTCTCTAAGCATGGCTCGAGAAGACTAGACCATGATTGCTCTGAGGTGTGCACAGGTGGCACCGCACCTGCAAGACCAGCAAGTACTGCAAAAGAGAGCAGATTCAGCAGAATGTGACAAGAATGTGGATGATTGGCGCCACCGGCTGGTTTTTATGTAAAGACTATGGCTGTTGATTGATTAAAATATTTATCTCAATTAATAGCAGTTTGTCCATATTTAACTCAAAATAATCAATTAATTGCAGACAGAAGTCTGTATAATAGGTGTGGCTTTGAAATATCATTTTAAAATTCTTAATACACACCTGGATAATAGGTTTGCTTTCAAACTATTTTTGTTTATTAAACATGCTGGGTTTTTTTTAAACCGCTCAAACACAAAATGGAACTTGTCTAACCACACAGTGTACCACAAGAAGATACCGCTTATCCTCATTAGGGTCACGGGGATGCTGGAGCCTATCCCAGCTGGCTTTGAGCGAGAGGCGGGGTACACCCTGGACTGGTCGCCAGTCAATCGCAGGGCACATATAGACAAACAACCATTCACACTCACATTCATACCAATGGACAATTTAGAGTCGCCAATTAACCTAACATGCATGTTTTTGGAATGTGGGAGGAAACCGGAGTACCCGGAGAAAACCCACACACGCACGGGGAGAACATGCAAACTCCACACAGAGATGCCCAACGGAGATTTGAACCCAGGTCTTCCAGATCTCCTGACTGTGTGGCCAATCTGCTAACCACTCAGCCACCGTGCGGCCCACAAAGTATCATTCTCTTCTAGAAAATTATCTAAAAGATATTTAAGATGTGTTAGAAGTAACTAACATTACAAATTAAGTGAAATGAAAACTGTGTGTTAGAAAAATAAATATTTAGAAGTTACAAAAACTAGAGTGCTCAAGAACAGTCAAATTTGATTTGATTGCTTTATGGCACACCGACAGCTTAGGTGATATTGCGGCGAGAGTGTTAACGTATCATCATCTTTGACATAATCACACAAGTGAGCGGAGGATTGAACCCGCAACCTTTAGACTGGGAGGCAACCACTCCTACCACCTGAGCCATGCCACGCCCAAGAACAGTTAATAAATTACTAATGAATAATAATAGTAATAACGCTAATAAATTATCTTGCCAAGGTTTACTACTGTATCACTGAGCACAATGTGCCCTCTCTCACTTAGGCTTTGTTACATTGACACAAGCCCACAATTGGCTGTCCTCGGCTATGCCTGCCCTTAAATCACAGCTCGTAACCCACATTTTAGCTCGCAGTTCATAGCAAAAAATCAGCTGAAAGACGATTTGCATCTAAAAAAACGCTTGTTTGTTGGGACACACATATGACAGCACTGTATAAATGACAATAAAAAATACCTGCAAAGGAAAAGTACCTTCTCTCTTTTCCCTTGTATTTGAGAGTGAGGTAGCCCGTGACGACTCAGCTCACAATGACAGTAGATACAAATAACTTGGGTCTTGCCGGGAGAGCCATCTACTTGGACCTTGAAGCGAAACTTACCATTCAAAATACCATTTTTGTTGTAAATTTCTGCTCAAAGTTTGTTCCTGCTTGTGGCCCCACATCATCTGCCACACTGCTGCGTTCCTCAATTATGGGGGTCTGGTCAAGGGTCACCGGGGGTTGAGGCTGCTGTCAAGCTGAAGGAGGAGTCCTATCAATCATGGATGGCTTGTGAGACTCCCGAAGCAGCTGACAGGTACCGGCAGGGCAAGCGGCACGCGGATTCGGTGGTGGTCGAGGCAAAAACTCGGGTGTGGAAGGAGTTCGGTGGAGCAAATATTTCGGTCGGCCTCGAAGAGGTTCTGGCAAACCGTCCGACACTTCAGAAAAGGGGAAGCAGCTCCCAGTTCACACTGTGAACAGTGCGGACAGGGGCTTGCGGACCTCGACTGAGGATACAGTTGGTCGGTAGAAGGAATACTTTGAGGCCTTTCTCAGTCCCACTGACATACCTTCTGTAGAGGAAGCAGAGTTTGAGGATAGATACGTGGACAGTTCTATCACCGTGGCTGAGGTAATTGGGGTAGTTAAAACACTCCCTAATGGCAAGGCTCCGGGGGTAGGCGGGTTTCGCCCTGAATTCCTCAAGGGTCTGGATGTTGGAGGACTGTCTTGGTTGACACGCCTCTACAACATTGCAGTCGGGATCAGTACATCTGGACTGGCAGAGAGTGTGTTCCAACTATAAGGGGATCACACTCCTCAGCCTCCCTGGGAATGTCTACTCCAGGGTGCTGAAGAGAAAGATACGACCGTTAAGTCGAATCACGTTTACAGGAGTTGCAATGTGGTTTTCGTCCTGGTTGCGGAACACTGGACCAGCTCTACACCCTTGCAAGGGTACTGGAGGGTATGTGGGAGTTTGCCCCAACGGTCTACATGTGCTTTGTAGACTTGGCATTTGACTATGTCCCTTGTGGTGTCCTGTGGGGGGTGCTCCGGGAGTACGGGATTGGTGGCCCGCTACTACGTGCCATTCGTCCTTGTACAATCGAAGCAGGAGCTTGGTTCGCATTGCCAGCAGTAAGTCGAGCTTGTTTCCGGTGAACATTGGCCTCCGCCAAGGTTGCCCTTTGTCACCAATTCTGTTCATAATCTTCATGGACAGAATTTCTAGGCGCAGTCAAAGCGTTGAGGGAGTCCAGCTTGGTGACCTTAGGATCTCGTCTCTGCTATTTGCAGAAGATGTGGTCCTTATGGCCTCATCAGGCTGTGACCTTCAGCGTTCACTGGAGCAGTTTGCAGCTGAGTGTGAAGTTTCTGTGATGAGACTCAGCACCTCCAAATCCGAGGCCATGGTTCTCAGTCGGAAACGGGTGGACTGTTAGAGCGTGAGCTCGACAGAGCGTGAGGTCGACAGACGGATTGGTGCAGCGTTTGCAGTAATGCGGTCGCCGTATCGGACCGTCGTGGCTGGAAAGGCAAAGCTCTCTGTTTAGAGATCGATCTGGACTTCCCTACTGAGACTGCTGCCCCCGCGACCCAGGCCCGGATATGCAGAAGAAAATGGAATGGAATGGTCAAGGGTCAAAGAGGACGTGCGCGCGATCATTGTGCATCAAAAGAAATTATGTCGTTAAGAAAAATGGTAATGTTGACGTTGAAATTTATTGGCCGCTGTATGTAAGCCCCCGTCCGCGCTTGCCCCTTTCACCATAAGTCAGCTGGCACTGACTTTGGACCCTGCTTAACAGGATGTGTGCAACAGTAACAGTTTTTGTATTTTAAAAAATGACCACACTTCACTTTGACTAGTTATACAATATAAATACACACAAAATATGTGACAATGTCACCACAAACCTAATTTTAACAAATACAAAAGAACCAAATATGATTTTAGTGTTTCCAGGTACCAAAATGTTTCATTGTATTATGTCCCATATGGTCTAGTTGTCAGGGATCCTGGTTTTTCACCCAGGTGATCCTGGTTTTCATCCAGGTGAGTACCACCTGTATTGGCATGTAGATTTTAAAGGCAAGAATCCTTAGTTGGAACGTTGGAATCAGGCGTTTAGTTGGAGTGATGTATGTCTGCTATTTATGCATTCTCTTACCCCTAAGCAACAGACCAAATCCTTTTTCTGCACACGGTATAAAGTGCAGTCCACAGCAGTGCATGTGTGTGATTTGGATCTGTGCGTATATGTGACCTGTCGTCTTATTAGCTTTGTGATTTGCAACCCTTGACATCTCACCTCAATCGTGTGGGCATGTTGGCTGGTGTGTATGCATGTGTGTGTAATGCAACCAAAAAATAACAGAGCATTCCACCTGAGGGGATCAATATTGTATAATTAAAAAAAAAGTCAGGCTGTGGTACTGCTTTCCTACACCTGAAACTGAGGCTTTTAGTCAAGGTGTCAGGAACAGTTCAAAATAAAAGCCACTGAACGACATTGATGGGAATACAGAATGATTAGTTGATTGGTTGTTTTGTAGATCGTACGGCGCCTCGTCCATCTAGTGGTCAAGTTACTTGGGCCACCTTGTCATTTAAATTCAGCACAAGATTGCATCTGTATTTGTAAACATGTGTCTCAAAGTACAATGGAGCTTAATTACAAAACACCAGTGAGGAATCTGTGTTGGCCTCCTCACCGAAAAGCCATCCTATCAGGATTGTTCAATCTTTCAGCAGATACAAACATCTTTTTTTTAAGAGCTCTTGGGAGGTTTTGCCCTCAGTGGTCATTGATCGTGTCATGATGTAGACTCAACATGAAATAGTGAATACAGCGTAAAGCGCAAATCAGTATTCATGAGTATCATGTCTCTGTAATGAGGCTCATTCTCAGGCTGCCAAGAGCAGAAACTGATTGGATGTTGTATTGTGAAAGAATGCTTTGATTTCTGACCAGGGCAGGCTTAGTGCACTCCAGTGTATAACATATTACAGCATACATAAAGTTACTTTGACATGTGTATTTTAACAGCTCTCTGTCTCTCAGCAGCCATGTGCCAACGAAGGGCGCTGCATGTTGAATAATGCCAACAGCTACACCTGTATCTGCGCCCCTGGCTGGTCGGGCCATAACTGTCGCACAAATGTCAATGAATGTGTTCAACATTGGTGTCAAAATGGTGGCACCTGTGTAGATGAAATTGATGGCTACAGGTGAGTGTTCTCATCTTAATCACGTTTGGGTCATATCCAAGATATGACATTTACCATCCTCATTTTTTTACAGTCGTAACAGTTCATCATATAAGATGGAGATATTATCCTTTCTCTCTTCCTAGCTGCCATTGTCCCATAGGATTCTCCGGCTCCTTTTGTGAAGAGGACATTGATTATTGTGTGGGCCATGGTTGCTCTGAACACGGCGTTTGCATGGACCAGCAGTTGAACTTCACCTGCCGATGCACGCTTGGATTTGAAGGGGCGCTGTGCGAAACAGAAACGGATGAATGCAACAGCTCCCCTTGTGCAAACGAGGCCACGTGCGAGGATGTTGTCGCTGATTATCGATGCCACTGTTCTCCGGGGTTTGAGGGTAAGAAAACCAAAATAGCAAGGACCAAGAACCCCCAACCGCCCTGTTCAGAATGATCAATTTAGGGGCACTGTCAAACTCTGTCCAACTCTACTGCAGCAGCAATCAAATGCAATGTGCTGGTCCTGGCCACGCGAGTAGTTAGAGAGGTAGTGGTAAAGAGCGAAGGAGTGGGACTGAGAGCAACTGGGTATATGTCACTTTAGAATAAGTTACACCCAGAAAACTAAAGCCCCTTATTTCTTCACTTGAGGAAAAGGATTAAGTCAGGACAAACAAACCTTAGCCTTGGAACAACAAACGTAGTGTGGAACTAACAACAGAATTAATACACTTTGTCCTGATGCCCCTTGTGGCTTGGAGATGATATTATATGTGATGATCTGAGCATCCAAAAACACTGCAGCTCTGCTTTTGGCTTAGGCAGATAAAATGGCAGATGTCTTTTGTAAACAAGCCCTACTGTGGTTTCATAACAGCACCAATATTACATATTATTGGAAAACAAGTTGACTGAAATCGGGAGCTAACATAAAAATTCCATGGATAATGGTACAAGAGGCACCCCCGTGAGGTGGTTAGTGTTCTGGGTGTTCCAGGGTGCAAAGTGTGCCTTGTGCTAGTGGATTTATCCCAGCTTTACATGCAGCAGCTCCCTCCCTTATGAGAATATCATACAGTACAAGAGCAGCACAGTTGGCCACCCATCCGCGGGGTCATAATGGCCAGCGTACAATTACCTTTGGTTGACAAGAGGGAGAGCATAGCCCGAGGATGTCAGACTCTTCGTTCAATGAGCTCCCCTGCTCAGAGGCCTGAAACATCACCAGAGGCCAAAACTAGTGGAGCTTTAAATTTGTCAGTAATGTCTTTATTTAATTCCATCCTTAACTCTTGCCCAGGGGATAGTGAAATTGAGATTACACCATTTCTGCATCTATACCAGCAGTACTATGCTGAATACATATAAGCCAGTAGGATACTTGGTAACCAGCTGCTGCGTTCAAAGAGATGGAGCAGCACATTAGACTACTTATGGTCTTAATACTATAAAAGTGTATGGGATATACTGAATCTAATTAGAACACAATTTGTATGGCACGTGTCAAACTGAAGCCCGTGTACCAAATTTGGTCAACAATTGTATGTCATTTCTGACAAATGTGCTTCATGCGTTTTGAATAACAAAGTAGCGTAGAGTGAACATCATTATAATTTATTCTTAAAAACTAATATGCAGTAAATGTGTACCATATTTATTAGTGGCAACATTAATCAGGTGAAGCCAATGTAAGATTATATATTTATTTATCTTACAGGAAGGCACTGTGCCGAGAATGTGAATGATTGTTGGTCGCAGCCTTGTCTCAATGGCGGCTCATGTATGGATCTGACAAATGACTACATTTGTCATTGTCCTGTTGGTAAGTAGACAACTAGATGTGTGTTATTATTGATCATGGTCACAAACATATACCTTTAATTGTGCCACTATACATATTCTGCCGCAGCAGAAAAAATTGTTTTGTGGGGCTGTCTTTCCAATGTAATAATCTCTTTGCAATGAATTTGGTCACTCTCACCTCTCAAGACAGATTTACAGTATGCCTTCAACTCGAACCATTCATTCATTAATTCATTTTCCATGCCGCTTATACTCATGTTCAAGCTAAAAGGTTTTGATATAGCAATACTAACATGGAATATTTTATTTTCAAAACTCTGGCACCTAAATGGTTAAATAAAAAAACAGTACTGCTGAATTTAAAATACAACAAATTCAGTGTCCAGCTTGCAGGGGTCTCCAACTTTCATCACTATTATAGCTGCCAACTATTTGTTTTATTTATGACTAGCACCAATTTTACACTACTTCATTTACCAAGCAGACTGCCACTCCAACAATGCGGCCATCGTCTTTATGCTATTCAGTGTTCATTTGTCATTACATCAAGGCCTAAAGTCTGAGTTCAACAGATATGATAAAAATGTTTATGTTCATTAAACAAGCACACACTAATAGTGTTTGCAGGAAAGGACACAGTTAGTATGACAACTAGAGAGTAAAGTTTTTCAGTGATATGTGAAAAAGTTAGGATGTACCCCATGAATGTAATATCCACTGATGGCTTCACCATGAGACAAACAGGAGCATTGGTTGTTTGTTTTAAAACAATATATCACTGTGGTAAAAAGTCAAAATAGAGTACGAAGACCAGAAGCAATGCAGATAACACTAGTTACTGTAGTTACCTCGCTGTATGCCGTCAATGCAAAGTACATCGAGTGACAGATAGGCAAAACATGTAGATAAAGGTGCAAGAATAGTCGAATGCAGAGGGGTTTGGTATGAGAGTGGTCAAAAACGCTGGCATCAACTGCTGTAGCAGGTGACAAGCTCAATACCAGACACGTCATTTTTCTGGCAACTCTATGTGACACAGCAGACATGTAGGATTTGCCGCAGCATGCTGATTGGTTTTTGTGATTCACTTTGTGTGCATCAGCATACGCTGATCACATTTTTTTAGGGAAATCAGACGATCTTGAACAGTGGCTGATCGATAGTGAGTAAGGCAACATTTTGTTTTGAATTTGACGGTATATATATGTAAGACAATCCAAAAGGCCAGTCACCCACATTTTCAGGTAGGAAAATGTAAGACATGTAGAAATCTACGTGAGCCAAAACTTGCAAACGTGCAAAATCCATTTTCACAAATTTTGAATATCCAGTCAGAATGTGAAGAATTAAAAAGAAGCGTTTCCTCCTCGGAGGTCTGTAGCATGAACCTTTGGAAAGACCCAAATGCCAAGTCTGAATATCTGCCATTAATCTCACTCAGAAACAAGACAATTTCATGTACAAAAACACTTTCATGTTATAAAACAAATGTTACATATAAAACATAAATTACATTCACCTGGACTTCACAGGAAGAAAGGAAAAATACACTGTCAGCGGAAAAATGTAATGCACTTTATTTTCATGGTGTTAATCACAATATGTTTAAGCCAATAAAACCAAAATAATGTGCAAATACTCACCCTTTGAAGTTACCTGACAAACACGTAACGGAGAGAGGACCGGAACAAAACTTTGTTTTATTAGGGGGTGACATGCTGTGAGATTTATGGCTAGTGGAGTTTTTGTGTGTGTGTGTGTGTGTTAATACATGTTACTCAAGAAAAGGATGACACTTTGTTGTAAAAGTCTGTTCACCTTCTGTTGAGTTAGGATATATAATCCTCTTTCTTGCCAGTCAAATTCATGAATTCATTCAGCAGAGCATGAAAATATTTTGCATTTAACTTACTACGAAACAGCTGATATTGCGGCCAAGAAGGACAGCAGTGACAAGCACTGTCCAGCTCACACACTCCCCTAAACCATCACAATGAAGCAAGTACTGTAAGCGCATCCTGTATGACTTTTCTCTCTATTTTATTGTCCAATTAATAAGAATAATGATACATTTATAAAATACATTACATTGGCTGTAAAAAGTGATGGTGTGTAATACATGTTTCTGCAACATGGGGTATAGTGACAAGCAGAAACTGGCAGGTGCCGTGATCGGACTAGGTGCACTGAGACTGTAGACAGGGCTTGCACAGTAAGCAGAGAAAGCCGCGGCAGCCTCATCTTAAGTTCCTGCCCTGTGTTTGATTAGGATCTGTGCAAATGTTTATTTTAGAAAATGTTAATAACGATTGGACTCATACAGAAAACACATTTATAATACATTTATACTACTCTCCAATGGACAAATCTTCATTATTAATTATACAATTATTGTTTATTGTATGTGATTATTTGTTTTTTTTGTGTGTTTTTTTAATAATGTCACATCTTTGACTGGTAGGTACCATTCTATAGTGGAATCTTTAAAACCAAAGAAGAATGCAAAACAAACCAAATCGTGGATTTAATCATATACATGCACCATGAAACAAATCACACATGATAATGATAAAATTCTACAATGTTTTGGAGTGTGCAGTTTTGGAGGTTCCACTATGTTATGGCAGCCTTTGTGTGTTTTCAACACTTAATCAGTCAAACGTTGCTGTGAAAGTGTACATATGTTACACATTTGACAACAAGTGTTCTTGAATGTGCCTGTAATCAGCCCATACCAGAAGGCTGCTTTGCATTCTTCAGTAAACAGCTGATTTGACGATGCCTTCTGGCAATAAAATATTTAATCAGCTCTTGATTGCACAAGTCCGATTGGTGCTTCCAGTGCTACTTGGCATTTTGAGTCCAATGTCATGTTCAGCAATAAAGAGCAATGATTTTTACAAGACAAAAATATTAGAAACACGAGTATGTGCAGTACAGTACCTCCCGACATGTTAACAGTATCATGTTTTTTTTAGTAGTATTACATACTGTATTGTATTTATTGATATATTGCATTGTGCGTCATGTTCCCGGAACTGCTGCTACCAGACATTTAACAAACCTGAATGCTAAGTCATTAAAACATTACCAGCTTGAACCCTGCACAGTGCCCCTTTTACACACCGTGTTTATGATGTTAGAGGGAGAACGAATCCATCATTTTGGATTATCTGCTCTTACTAATTTCCTGCACTTTCTCACAAATTAGATTTGGACAAAACAGAACACCAATGTGTCACGAAAGCTTCCATTACTGGTTAGATTACATAGACAGATTTATAGACAGGTGTTTGTAATGTGCTTATCTTTTTCACAATGAGATATAAAAATGGGTCTGTCAGGTTTGTGTTCATCTCCCTACAAAAGGGAAGGCCGATATGTATTTTAAGAGGGGGTCATGAACAGCCTCAATGGTAACATTGAAACGGTCTGATTTGCAGTAGTCAATGTTTATCTTCATGCCAGCAGATGTAAAAAGCAAGTGAATGGTATAAAATAATGTGCTGACACCAAGAGACCCCCTGTCATTAGTAGTAGAATATGAGCCCTTATTGACTTGCGTTGCATCTAACCAAACACTATAGTGGCTATTTTTAGTGCAACTTTGCAAATTTTAGGATCAAAAGTGTGCAAATGGCTGTCTGTTTCAACTGCTGGCCATATTGAACACAGTGCTCCTTTTGATGAGGGTATCAGTAGAAATGTGACATTCCTTCATGCAACATTAAGCGCCAAGTGAATTGCATGCACAATTGGTTATTAAGCACTTCAGAAACACTCTGTTGGGGACAATAGTTGGCCATTACCGAGTGCAGGTAATTCATAACATGACAAAGGTTGATGGAAGGTCGCATGGTTGTTTTTTGTAACACGCACCCATCACCTGACTTTGATCCACAGGAAGTGCATAATTTGAGGTGAATACAGCGTAAAACAATACATAGCGTTTACAGGGGCTAAATGTTGCGTTTTTCTTTGTTGAATCTGAATTTTTAGGTGGAAAAGACACAGTTTAGAAGGCTCTAGATCAGGGGTTTACAATGTGTGTCAGAAGGAGCCTCTCTCCTCAAGGAACAATTACAGCATATTTTGAGGCATTCCCACTTATTTTTTTTCCTTACATAGAAACTAAACAACAATAATTTTCCTTAAACTAAGTTAGCTTTACTGGAACTCTTTTTCTTATTTTTTTTAAGATTCTGCGCCTTCCCCAAAGTCTACCACCAAGTCCTAGGGGGAGGCCTGCCTCGCACTTCACAAATTGCTGCTCTCGATGATGAAAACACCAGGGCCTCTTAGGATGGTGCAAAAGATTGTTTTCTTAAAACTGTCAGGCAAATAAACAATTTCCTATTTGGGAAAAAATGCATACAGGTTAAATAAACTTTTTATCTCTATTGCAACTTCTTGCAGTCAATGAGTAGAAATGAACTGTAGGTCATGATATGAGTGATGTTTTAAAAGACACTTAATCCATTTGATGAGGAAGAAATTCCAGGTATTGTTACCAATTAAATTAAATTATATTTCATTTCAACCCTTGGCCAATTTACTTAGTATTGGTGAGTTCAATTGTTTTCCATGCTATGTTTTTGCCAAGTCATTCCCACCCCCATGCAACTTGATTTGAACACACTGATGTATTGTGTATCACCATTTGCCTGTCTTTTATTTATAACATAGATATTGACATTGGGTTCTATCAGAGGCATGCAGATGTCCATTTGGTGGGAGCAGATAAATGTGATGTAGATCTCTTTGGTGGGTAGGGTCATTGTCAATGAGCCGCTCAATTAACATACTGCATAGAATCCTAGAATTAAATCGATAACATCATGAATCTGCTAAAGAAAGGACTTATAAACATAGAGCCACATGAATCTATGCAATTTACAAGTTTGCATCCTATTTGAATGTACATTATCAACTCAATTGTCATTACAGGATTTAAGGGAAAAGACTGCTCCATAGACATAGACCTTTGCTCCTTTGGGATGTGCAGTGAACATACAATTATGTGCACAGAAACAAAGGATGGACACAATGTATCCTGCACATGTGAAAGAGGTAAGCAAAGCTACTCACTAAATGTTTAAAGAGGTAAAAGGGACACTGATTTTGAACCTGACATTGTTATTGTAAAAACTACAAGATCAGGCTGGCCAATTTTAAAAGGGTTATAGCCTACATCTAAATCTTTACAGACTTATGCATGTTTATAATGCTGTGCTTTTGCCCTACATGATGTGGAAGTGGCACATCATGAGGTTGGTGTGTTTTTTTAGTTATTCCTGTTTAGTTTTTATGCCACTACTTGCTTTTGTGAACGGTAGGGCACGAGAACTTCAAGAGATTTCTAGGAGATCTTTTGAAATTCTCACACCACAACTTTTGAAAAGCCAATTATGGCAACCAGTTAGTTGTCTGTCGGTAATCGGCAATTCCTGCTCAGTTTCGTTGGTAGCTTTTTCTTGAAAACAATTCAGAGGGTGTTTTTCTAATGTAAGAATTGTATGTTTAAACTGGAGTAAGGCAAAAATGAAGATTTTTTGTTTGGCTTTCAGACAGTCACTGCTTCTCTGCTCTCGTCACTTCATGGGTAGATGTTTTGTGAACAAATCACATTTTGGCTGCAGATTCTCAAGTATTCATTCAATTAGAAACAATATCCAATTTCTTTTTATACAATACTCTTTGTCAATAACCATTAGCACGTAACCCATTAAGAGGGGGCATGTCTTTGTGGATCTCTGAGTGGTGGCAGGGAATAGGGACTGGGAAAGGGAGCTAACACCTCAACCCCTAACCCTGTGGTACTCAAATAGTGAGGTGGGCCTCCGTGGGGAGCCGCGGTGAACTGGCGCGAGGGGGTACTTCCAATATTTGTGTAAACCTGCCAATATGTCCAAATTTATTATACTCAACATGACATTTGACTCTTGAATACACTCCACAGCTCTCCATGTGATTTCATTTTCAAAGTCAATTTATACAGATTACATATTATCAGTTGCCATAGTACTGTATTTTGAATGGGGGGGACACAAAAACATTTCTGGCCCCTGGGGGGGGCGTGACAAAATAACTGAGAACCACTGCCTTAACCAATCGCAAAGAGTAGACGTGGTCAGGGAATGGCTATGGGCTCTGACCGTGTTTCCCCACAATGCAGATTAAACTTTTGCTTAATAGAAACTCACTACGGTGCCACACAAGGATACAATATCCTTTTAAAAATCCTCGAGATGAACAAGACCGTCCTTAACTCTACTTTATCACTCCACAGGTATGAGTCCTGTATTAGCCATTGTTGTTGTTTTTTTTCCGTGCATCCAGGGGCCCATTCCACAAAATTAGGATTTAGATATCCAGGTTTAATGACTGAGCTGAGCTCAACCAACCCCAAAAAAAGAGCGTCTAGGCGTAGTTGGTTGCACACAGCCCAAGCCAGGATGAGCAGACACTGATTAATCAAGCCAGCTGAAACTAATTCCAGTGTGTAGTCTCAAGTGAATAGACCTCGCTGTTGATTACAGAATCACAGATTCACCGTGGCAACAAGAACAGCGTACTTTCCACCCAGGGGAGCCAAAATCATCATAGAGACTTATGTGGACACAACACAAGCCATTATAATTACCATCCAAATACAGTGGTACCCTGGGATACGAATGCTTTGGGATACAAAAAAAAACATTTTTTTTGCTTTGAGTTACAAAATTTGTTGACTTTCCAAAAGGTTGTCGATCTTGCCAAAAGTTGATTTTGTCTGAATTGTTCAGATTTACCGTATTTTCTGGACCATAAGGCACAACGTAATTTAAGGCGCATGCTAAAACATACGCTCTACAAAAAAGGCAATGTCTTGTTGTCAGTCGGTTGTTCTGCAATGATGACGGCTTTTGCAAAAGCTCAGACAAGAATTAAAGCAGAGACCTTAGCTCCTCCCTGAGTCACCACCTTATCGTGGTGGAGGAGTTTGCGTGTCCCAATGATCCTAGGAGCTAAGTTGTCGGGGGCTGTCATGCCCCTGGTAGGGTCACCCATGACAAACAAAGACAAATAGTGGCTCAAAATACCCTAATGATGAATTGGACTTTGTTTTTTCCTCGCCCGGACGCGGGCCACCCTCTGGAGTCAGGCCCAGAGGCGGGGCACAATGGCGAGCGTCTGGTGGCCGGGCCTGCACCCATGGGGCCCGGTCGGGCACAGCCTGAAAAGGTAACGTGGGTACCCCCTCCCGTGAGCTCACCACTCATGGGAGGGGCCAAAGGGGTCGGGTGCAAAGAGAGCTGGGTGGCAGCCGGAGGCAGAGGCCTTGGCGGTCCGATCCTCGGCTACAGAAGCTAGTTGTCGGTACGTGGAATGTCACCTCTCTGGCGGGGAAGGAACCTGAGCCAAGGTGCCAAGGTGGAGAAATTCCGGCTAGATATAGTCGGACTCACCTCAACGCACGGCAAGGGCTCTGGACGAGCAGGGGTGGCAATTCTTGTTGACCCCCGGCTCCAAGCCTGCACGTTGGAGTTTAACCCAGTAAACGAGAGGGTAGTTTCCCTACGCCTTCGGGTGGGGGATGGGTCCTGACTGTTGTTTGCGCTTATGCGCGAAACGGCAGTTCAGAATACCCGCCCTTTTTGGAGTCTTTAGAGGAAGTACTAGAGAGTGCTCCCTCGGGTGATTCCCTTGTTCTGCTGGGTGACCTTAACGCTCATTTTGGCAACAACAGTGAGACCTGGAGAGGTGTGATTGGGAGGAACGGCCCCCCTGATCTTAACCCGAGCGGTGTCTTGTTATTGGAATTCTGTGCTAGTCACGCAACCGTGAACTGCGGCCCAGGGTGTCCACATGTGCACTTGGCACCAGGACACCCTGGGCCGCAGTTCGATGATTGACTTTGTGGTTGTGTCGTCGGACTTGCGACCACATGTTTTGGACACTTGGGTGAGGAGAGGGGCGGGGCTGTCAACTGATCACCACATAGTGGTGAGTTGGCTCCGATGGTGGGGGGAGAATGCTGGTCAGTCCTGGCAGACCTAAACGCATTGTGAGGGTCTGCTAAGAACGCCTGGCAGAGTCCCCTGTCAGAAGGAGTTTCAACTCCCACCTGCGGGAGAGCTTTGACCAAGTTCCGAGGGAGGCAGCGAACATTGAATCCGAGTGGGCGATGTTTCGTGCCTCCATTGTCGATGCGGCCGATCGGAGCTGTGGCCGTGAGGTGGTCGGTGCCTGTCGTGGCGGTAATCCCAGAACCCGTTAGTGGACACCAGTGGTGAGGGATGCCGTCAAGCTGAAGAAAGAGTCCTATCAGGCCGTCTTGGCCCATGGGACTCTGGAGGCAGCTGACAGGCACTGGAAGGCCAAGCGGTCTGCAGCTCTGGCGGTCGCTGAGGCAAAAACCCGGTAATGGGAGGAGTTCGGAGAGGATATGGAAAATGACTTCCGGATGGCTTCAAAGAGATTCTGGACCACCATCCGCCGT
>QODF01000040.1:1138564-1178382 GCA_024372805.1 Oostethus manadensis
ATTGCGGGTACAAGCGGCCGAAATGAGTTTTTTTGGCAGGGTGGCTGGGCTTTACCTTAGAGATAGGGTCTGTCATCCGGGAGGGACTCGGAGTAGAACCGCTGCTCCTCCGCATTGAGAGGAGTCAGATGAGATGGCTCGGGCATCTGGTTAGGATGCCTCCCGAACTCCTTCCTGGACCACCCGGTCTGCCAGTCCAGAGGTACTGTTCCCGACTTTCATGCAATGTTGTAGAGGCGTGTCAACCAACACAGTCCCCCAACATCCAGAGCCTTGAGGAATTCCAGGCGGAACTCGTCTACCCCCAGAGCCTTGCCACTGTGGAGTGATTTAACTACCCCAATTACTTCAGCCACGGTGATAGAACTGTCCACGTACGTACCCTCAGACTCTGCTTCCTTTACGGAAGGCATGTCAGTGGGATTGATGTTCTCTGATTGGTTTATTGCTGCCAGTGTACGTACTTTATGGTGCTGCACTTTGCTGTGTATCAAAAGTAAGAAACTTTTAGAATTTTAACTCAATATACATTCTATTTCAGGTTTTATTATTACATTACGTTTGTATTACAATACTCTTTATTTATACAGTATAAAATGTGCAGAACAGTGAGGGGTCTTCTGGGTCATTCATTCATTCATTTTCTATGCCGCTTGTTGTTCGGGTCACTAAATATATGAATTAATTTTGTAATTTTGGTTCCACTGTAGTTAATGTTGTCTATGTTTTAAATAAAATAGAACGGTGTACAGCAAGGATCACCATTGTTTTTTCATGTGAGAGCTACTTTTAAAAAATGAACATGGCCGAGAGCTACTCATTTTTGTGACATTTATTTTTATGGCTTATTTGAACCCAAACAAAGCAAAGATGCTTGTTTTATCAGAAAATTTACATAATGTTGATATTGACAACTCACATTTTGTATTACATAATGCATTTCTTTCTAGTGTTCTCACGTTATTAACTGAAAACATGAATGAAACGCAGGCTTGCGGGCACCTTACAGTATGTGGTTGTGGGGGCCTACCTGGCGCCCGCGGGCACCCTGTTGGTGACCCGTGGTCTACAGTAATATAAATCCACACTTTATTAGCACATTACATCACCATTACTAGTTAGTACCTTCAACAGCATGTAAACTTCTGGTTTTCCCCTCAACCACTAAGGCTTCTGGGTAATGTAGTACACAAACCAATTAACGTCTCAGAAAGTGTAGTCCCACAGTGATTTGGAATGTTTTTGATTATGAAACTCGGGTGGTATCGATTTATATGTGCTACCGTGTTAAGACGTGTTTGTGAGTACTAACCGGACTTCTGCAATGTCAGCATACTGTTTCTGTCTTGTCCACTTGTTTATTTCTATCTAGATTTTATTTTATAATGAAACGATTAAAAAAACAAATGGGGGTTTTAAGGTATGGGTGTGAATCTAGCCTGAGCTCTTCAGGCTCCATTGCTTTTTTTTGAGTCAGTGCCAGTGTTGCCAGGTCTCGAAAGAGAAACAATCAACTTGCGCTCTGAAATCAAGGACAAACAACAGGGAACTTGGGAATTTATACAAATAAATACAGAAGAAACTATTGCTTTGCCCGCCCAGTAATACAGTACAGAGCCATGCCGAACCTAAAGTTGCGTGCTGAACGGTTTCATACAAATGTACATACTTTACTGCCCCAGTGTTTACATATTCTTTGTATGTTCACAGTATATAAAATATGTCTAGTCATACACTTGGGCAATCATTAAAACACTGACTAAATTAAAGTTTATTTTTAGTCATTGAACGATTACATTATAGCTGGAAATTACACAAAAAACAATCGCAATAAAAATATTACAGTTAACATTTTCATACAAAGTTCCATGTCCATCATTGCTAACCTTTCTCAATACATGAAAATCCGAAGCCCTACAGACATAATTGTGTTGCTTTATTTTTTATTACGTTACCGGATTTTTTATATTGTTGCAAAATATTGCTTTTCCTCTAAATTGTCTTTTACCTATTCTATCTAAGCATCCATTCATATTCAATGCCACTTATCCTCATTAGGGTTGCAGGGTCATGCTGGAGCCTATCCTAGGTGACTTTAGGCGAGAGACGGGGTACACCCTGGACTGGTTGCCTGTCAATCGCAGTTCCATGTGTCATTTTCCAACAACCAATCATTAAATACAGTTTGACCCTTTCCCCTAATTTGGCCAAACAACAAATGCGTCTCATGGACATGTGGACATTAAAAAGTTATTCATCCAAGTGTTTCAGACGCTTTATTGTCAAGTAAAGCTGATGTATGGGATGCATGTTTATGTGACCGGACAGAAAACCATTATCATAGTGTGTATATATCCATACAAATTTATTACAAACTTGTAATGAAAAAATGTTGCCTATCAAAAGCTCATATTTCTCTCTGCACTACTCTGCACCATTGGAATTTTTTTTTTCCAGACATATCGCTATTTGGTAGAAATTCATGCAACCAAATCAATAACTGAGCAACTTCATTACTGCTGTTGCACGTATGCTGGGCAGATGTCAAAATGAAGGATTGTGAGTGATTTCTTATGTAAATGAAAGCAACTTGCTTCTAGCTGCTGTCCCACATCACCTCTCAAGGCCACGCTGTAAAAACCTTGCCTTGCCCAAGATGTTCCAGGTTGGTGCCATTGGCTGCCACCTTATCTTATGCTTGCCAGCCTCATTTCTTCAATTCTCTGAATGTAGACTGCCAAGTTCTGATGAACGTTGTCATTCATTCAGATTGACTGGAACATGGGGGAAAATAAGGTACAAGACTGTAAATGCAGGGCGCCCCCAAAATTTTACATCATCATTACTCTCTCTTCAGAAAGTAATCACACAGCTAATTCTCACTCAACCGTTGTCAAATTTGAATGAGATGGTAAAAGCTATGCTCAATGTTTTACTTTTTATTTTATGCAGTGTGTAGAATGACAATCATTGGCAATGAGAGCATATTTATGCGCATATTGAACATTTGCGAAGCTTTGTGGGCTTGGTTATAAAATCTACTGTTGCGCCTCGGTTAGCGTTCATTGTTTCCAGACCTGACAGGAAGTGACGCTGGAGTTTTAGAGGTGCGATTTAGCTTGTTGTGAGTTATGGCCCCAACAGGTGCTTGTGTTATTGTTGTGATTATTGTGTTATTATTATTATAGTGGGTGTGAGAGCATTTAAACGGGCAATAAATACCTGTTCTGGCAATCACCTTTGATGTTTGTCTAACAGAACAATTACTGACATCTTGTGGCCAATAAAGAATACTATCTGCAAATTAGACTGCTTTTTCGACCTTGTATTTAAATGTATTTAGTAAATTTAGCTAGTTCATTTATGTCACGCTCCATTTTTTTGTCGGCATGACAGCCTGCTTTTGTTTCCCTCCTTATGCTTGAGTTCCTGTTTAGTCTCTTATTTTTGTAGTTCTTCCTGTGTTGCCTTTTTCATTTCTTGGTTTTCACACCTGCTAGTGATTTGAGTAACCCTATTTAGTTCAGGTGTGTGCACCTTCAGGTGGTTGGAGCATTGTCTTTTGTTTCTCCCGGCCACTGTACTTTGGCAATTATTAAAACACTTTTTTACCTGCATCTTGGTCCTGTCTCTCGCATCCTGGGGTGGTCGCCGCAATGCTTTGGTCTACCCGTGACAATGTATCCATTGTATGCATGAAAATGCTTAATTTAAGCCATGAGTAAGTAAAATGTGCCTATATATCCATATTTTTCTACCAAAGAGTTTAACCACAAACAGCCGTTATTGATTAATCTTTTTTTTTTTAACTGCGACAGAGTTGGGGCACAATGTCCAAAATGCGATGTACTGAGGGACGACTAACATGTTGTTAGAATAATGATTGAATGTAGAATGAATGAATGGTACAAATATGAGTTATAAAATATTCCAAATGAAATATGATTGAACTCATTTGTCTTTTGATTTTGTCCTAAACACACCCAAACAAAAAAAAAATAAAGTATTGACTAGAGCTTATATTTAGGGTCATCTTATATTCAAGGGAATATGGTAATTTGGGTTTAACATGCAAACACAATATTGATGTTAGACAGTGATATACCGTGAATTTCAGAGAAAAAGTTCCGGTACTTTGTTGTAAAAGTCTGATCCCCCCTGGTTAGCTTGGGAATATAAGCCTTCATTTTAGCAGTTAATTAATTCATTCATTCGACACAGCATACCAATACCTTGTATTTGCCTTGATGCTCTCCAAAAGTCCAAAACAAAAGCTTGAAAGCTTTCTCTGTGGAAAAACAGCAGTGACAAGCACCCTTTAGCTAATGCACGCTTGACTCCTTCAGGATGCAGCAGTACTGCAAGTCCTCCTTAATAACATTTATATGTATTTTATTGTCCAATAAACAAAAATATGATGCCACACTTACTTTTAAGGATATAACATAGGCTGTGGAAAAGCAAGGTATAATAAATGTGTTGGCAACATATTTTTGCAGACATACTGACAAATGGAAACTAGCCAGTGCTATGATCAAATTCAGTGTGCAGTGTGATCACTTGATCAGGAAATGTGCAAATACACATATCCATCCGTCCATTTTCTATACCGCTTATCATTAGGGTCCGGGGTATGCTGGACTGTCAAGTATGGTCAGGGGTATGCTGGAGCCTATCCCGCTGTCTTTGGGGGACAGGCGGGGTACACCCTGGACTGGTCGCCAGTCAATCGCAGGGCACATCTAGACAAACAAACATTCACACTCAAATGGACAATTTAGAGTCGCCAATTAACCTAACATGCATGTTTTTGGAATGTGGGAGGAAACCGGAGTTCCAGGAGAAAACCCACACACGCACAAGGGAAAACATGCTAAAGTCCACACAGAGATGCCCAACGGAGATTCGAACCCTGAACCTCCTGACTATGTGGCCACCATGCTACCCACTCATCCACCGTGTGGACCACAAGTACACATGTGAAAAGGAAAAAAATAAATAAATACACAAATGAAAATGAAAAAAAAATGGATGTGTACAGAAAATACATTTAGAAGACAGTTCAATGGCTGATATATGTTTTTTTTATCATATTATTATTATTTTTATATTTATATTATTTTTTTCAGCATGACTGTCTCTGCCTCACCTAGCTCCTTTACCGAATGTTATTGATGATAGATGATCTGCGGTTACCGAATGTTAACCCACATACACTCTCTAACAAATATGCTACTTTTAAATGACTGTGTGTGTGTGTTTGTGTGTGAAAGTGTGATGTGAAGGTTTTCACATGTGCATCCATGCATGTTATTTGTTTTATGCGCTTCGCTTTCCGCATAGAGTGACTTTGATCATGGAATCACTAGATTGGCCTCATTTAATGCGATAAATGACTTGCGCTTATTTAACATGATTAAATAATCCAGTGAGCTGGAGTTGCACGCCTGCCTGCCCGTCCTCATGTGTGTGCCCAACAATCTATTGGAATCAATACCTGCTTTGAAAAAAACAAACAAAACAATGGGCTTGTGGATCGGCAGTGTGATGCAACCAAGCGAGAAGATTCAAATAACCTGTGTTTTTCTTTGTTGACATGTGTTGCAGGGTTTGGAGGGTCATTGTGTGAATTAAATATCAACGAGTGCGAGTCAAAGCCATGCCAAAACAATGGTGTTTGTGTGGATGGCAGTAACCGCTATCACTGCTTCTGCCCAGAGGGTAAGGTGAACTGCAACTAGACACACTAGATGGTAGATAACTACAATGTGTGCATTCAGAAATTATGTATGCACAGTGAGATTGCAATGATAATCAAGCTATTAGGGGTTCCCATTCCTAAATAAAGTATAACGAGGCTTTTTGCCAATATCGTCCAGAAGCAGTTTGATGAGGTCATCGTTTGCACACCAAAAAATACAGGAGCATTTACAGTATAAAAATCAGTTTTCATTATAGGAAAACAATCCGATACTGAGTTCTAACGATATTACAATTTTATGTCAATATCAGGCTAATATTATTGGCCATCTCCATGCATCCAGCCTATCCGAGCTGATTTTGGGCGCGAGGAGGGGTTCACCCTGCACTGGTCGCCAGTCAATCGCATTCACACTCAAATGGACAATTTAGAGTCGCCAATTAACCTAACATGCATGTTTTTGGAATGTGGGAGGAAACCGGAGTACCCAGAGAAACCCCACATACGCAGGGGGAGAACATGCAAACTCCACACAGAGATGCCCAACGGAGATTCGAACCCTGAACTTCCTGACTGTGAGGCCATTATGCTACCCAGTGCGCCCCTTACTGGACATCGGCACATAAAAATATTCTTAGTTCTTCACATCCAGTTTGTATCCCCAAAAATCATTCCTTAGCCAGATGGTGTTTTAAAAATAGAGTTACAGATAATATACAATAACCCCTTGCCATATTGTGCTTCAAATTTTGTGGCTTCAGTCTATCACAGTTCTGAAAAAAGATATTAATTAATAAATCATTGCTGTTTCGTGGTTGACTAAGGCCTATTATTAGTAAAAAAAAAAAAAACATATTTTATCAAATTTGACATACTCTGGCCTAAATTATGCATTTTCAAGTATAATAATGACTTAGTGAAGTAAAATACAAATACTAACAAATCACTCTCGTGACTAATTTCATGACCTAATATTAGTAAAAAAAAAATATTAGTAAAAAATGCATCTTTTAGCAAATTGTACATCACATTTTACATATTTTTTTTATCAATTTTCAAGAGTACAAATGACTAAATAAAGTAGAATACAAATACAATATAAGACATTCAAAAAACCCATTAAAAGACATAATCTGTAGTATTCTACATTTGTCACAAGGTGTCAGTAATGTTACATTGGCCATCACAGGGCTCAGAAGTAAAAAGGATGTCCCAACGCTGTCCCAATGCTAATATGTGTGAGTCTACATTTTTTCTTATTATGTCTACTATCTTTGATAATACGAGTGCAAATGTGAGTACAGAGGTGCTACTTCATGTCTAGAGGGCTCTAATAATGTTTAAAAAATATTTATACCTTTGTAAATAAATTTATATGCCGTAACTATGAAAATATTCTCTTTACAAATTAAGAATCCTACTTAGAGAAAATTCACTTACCGCTGCCGGGTCTGGAATTAACCGTGATAAACGATGAATAACTGTATTGGCTCAGAATTATCAGTGTTTTTTCACTCAGTCAGTCTTTTCACTTTCAGTCAGTCTGGAAAGAAATGAGCCACCTCATACTAAAAAAAAAACACTTTTTGTCCTTACAGCACCACATGATCTAATAATGGTGCGTTATGTAACAACGTAATAAAGTTTCACGTTATTATGTGAAACACAGTGCTTTGTAATCTTTTGTTGTTTGTAATCACAGTAGAGTAGTACAAAATGTGGTGTTACATATTGAGATGAACATGTATTACATATTACATAATGCACGGTTATTACATAATGTGGCACGGCGATCCCATCTTTCATGGGCTACACTCAAAGATGTAATACTTTTTATGTACACAACTCTTTCTGTCTAAATTTGTGTAAGTGAGCAACAAAAAGGGCAGTTTTGCCACTCAGCACAAGTGTTGAAGGAGTGTGCGATAAGCGTGCTGACTGCAGGAATGTATACAAGATGTTGCCCGTGAATTGAATGTTCCTTTCTCTACCATAAACTGTCTCAAAAGGCACATTGAGAATTTGGCAGTACATCCAATCGGTCTCACCACATCTAACCACACATGCCATTATCCACAGAGCTGGAACTAATCAGTAAACATAGAATGTTGGATGAAACAAAATAAGCCATCGTTTACTTTAGTGTGTGATATAATGCATGATCTGGATTGGTACTATTAATAGCAATTATTTTTAGTAACATGCCGTATCGTATGGCCACGTGGTGCGCTGGTATGCAATTCAATAACGGCTTCGTAAACTAATATTGTGTTTACATTTGCAAGTCATTTCATAATGTCCACACATTTATTTAGAAATACTCACTTGCATGATTACGGATAGCTCAAATAAATATAGGTATTTTACTAATCATTTCATGGTCCAGTTGTCGTGTTATCTTAAAGTCAGAGTTCTGATTAAACTGCAATTGCAGGTTAAGCCTGTTATGCATTTTTAATGAAGTCGGGATTATTGTCAAATTTTATGACTCAAAGAGAGGTGGAAATTGGTTCCATGGTCAGTTTGAGAAATGATGAAATGATGACTATTTGACCTGCTTCGATGGTGCTGATGGCCCAGCATTAGTCATGGGCCCTCCTGTAGCTGCTGTGTGTGACAGTGCTAATGATAGTCATTTTGTAGCGTGACCATGCATTCCAATATATTTATGGGAGGATGAAATGTCAAAAATTGGCACCACTCATTTTCATGGCATGGCATTTACTGTTTAGGTTGAACATTTTAAACATTGAGATGCAGTCCTAATAAGAAGATATATTTATGTCATACATTCAATAGCAATGCAGTGACCATAGGTAACAATGGAATCAAATCAAGAAAACCAAACAATAAAAAAAAAAATCACAACAGGCTAAGATGGCAAGTTTTAAGTCTAGCCTCCCCTTACACGGCACATACAGCACACAGTAAAATGTACCTCATTTCTGAGACATGAGCAAGTGAAACTCAAAGAAACTCAATGGACTCAAATTAAGCAAAGGGAATCAATTGCAAAACAATGTAGAAGATACCTGCCTCTGTAAAACCTAAATGGAATGGAGCCTTCATTTTGGTTAGTTTGTACAGTCTTCTTGTGAACTTTACATGCGGAGTGTTGCAATGTCAATCATTGTTGCTTATTTCATCATAACCCTCCTAGGGGGTTGGGAGAATGCATTCATACACAGTATGTTGCCTGGTACTGGTTATATACTAGTTAGTGTCATAAGCCTGTATTGTTGTGACTGCTAAACTTTCTACTATGTCAAAACACTGATATGGCTAAGATTTTTGCACAGTGCTATAAATGTTTTTCAATCTAATACAGGCTCTGTTTTGTAAAAAAAATATTTTCAAGCACTTGGGTGTGATTTGATTCTAATGGGCATCTTTTCAAGCATGGCGTTTACTGACATTTACACACCATCTTTGATGAGATTTTTTTTACCCCCACCTTTCTATTCTTTCCAGGGTTCGGAGGGTCGAGCTGTGAAATCAATCATGATGAATGTGCTCATGGGTACTGCGCCAATAATTCCACATGTATTGACTTAGTTGCAGACTATGAGTGCATCTGTCCATTGGGCTTTTCTGGTGAGTTATTTATGTCATAATTTTCAAAGTTTTGACATTAATGTATATGACGACTCTGCAACACCCTCTGATCAACAAAGTGGATACACGATGACACACAGAAACAGACTTCAACAGATCCCACTTTAAATAGGCACTAGGTTATCTTGCAGTGTATCCTATCAAAATGTATTGGTTAAAGATGTACATACTGTATGTTTTAGTGTGGAATCCCGTCTCATGTTCCCAGACCAGACCAGACCAACAAATGGCAAAAAATAAACGCAAGTACAATCAGTACAACCGGCCGTGATAAGTGAATTATTTCAAAATAGGATATCCTATTTATAAATGGAATATTTTTGTAGTTAGAGAATAGTAAACCTATTTGCAAACTCAAATAATGTTTTAACACTATTTGACCCCTCCATACATGAAAACATCCCTATACTCATCTTTACACTCGTATTACCCAATATAGTAGACATCCATCCATTTTCTGCACTGCTTATCCTCATTAGGGTCGAAGAGGCAGGGTACACCCTGGACTGGTTGCCAGTAAATCGCATGGCACATACTGTACTGTGCAACCATAGGGTAGACATAATAATAGAAAATAAGACATATTATAGATCCACATGTTAGCACTGGGAGAGTTTCTTGTTGTTTGTTGTTTTTGCTTTGACTCAATCAAAGCCTTCTACTGGCTTTACATTGTGGTCCTCTTCCGATTTTGTTTGAACACTTTAAATACAAGTCACTGCTGTAATTATTATATCAGGTTCAGATCCATAAACCTCCCTTTGACACGGTTTATGCTTGACACAATCCAGGTTTAAGCCACAAATATACATTTAAACGTACATGTACATTTCACCACCACCACTATGAATGAGAAAGATGATAGCTGAACAGGTATCTGAGTCACGATGTCACCAGTCACAGCACACAACTATGGTGTCAATCACTAGGTTAGTATTGACTTACTGTGCATGAGATGTGCTTTATTTCTTTTAGAGAGAAAAAAAAAATACAATTTGTTATTGTCCAAAAATCAGAATGCTGAATTGCAAATGTATCAGGATCCATTGTATATCTCTGTCTGCGTCCTAATTATGGATAAATTTAGGAGTTTTAAGGGGAAAATCTAACATTTTTAGCACTGCCTGTTTTTCAGTGCATGGCTTTTCATGGGATATCTGCAAAAAGCTTGTGAAAACACGTTGATCAGCACTAACAAGGCAGTTTTATTTTTATTTATATCTCACAGCCCATTAAAACCGATGAAAACTAGGCCAAATAAGAAGTGTTTATTTGTGGCTGTGAAAGGACACTTACTGTGATAAATATCAAATAAAGATGATGGCAGAAAAGCCCTGCTATGTACATAACTCACAAGCTATTTAGATTTACATTCTTATTTTATATTACTAATGGATGTTATCTGGGTGGTCAAATCATTCAGAATCTTTCTTCCTTTGTGTTCAGCCAGGTAGCAATCTTTTCCAGGTCCATTTTGCAGTTGGAATTGTTTTGTGCGTTTCACACTTGTTGGGATTCGTTTGGTTAAAACAAACTCTGGTGTGCCAAACAAGCGGACGGAGACTGCTTGAGAGCTAGGTCTCAGTTTGCTTGCAGGAGAACTCTGCTTGTGTTGGGAGTCGGTTGAGCTCAAAGTGAACGCCGCATGGTCCAAATACATTGACCAGTGTTAAAAACGCATGTAGACATTATAAATATGTAAGAAAATGCACTGAATGTGTGGTTTGTCTGCTCTTTTCTCCCGTGCGTGTGTGTGTATGTGTGGGAGACATTGACACTTTTTAGTAGTATATTTTACAAGCTTGTTGTGAAATCTAAGTTGGTCATGAAAGCAGAATGTAAAATAACCCAGGAGAATGCATTTGGATTTAAATATTTGAAGTACATCACATAATTTGTCACAAAGCTGGCCAATCAAGTCCTTGCTTTATACTTCTGTTATTCACAGAGTAACCATTGGTTTGATGACAAAAATGCCGGCGTGAACCGCACCAAAATACACACATAATCTTTTATAAATTTAGTGTCTGCACCCTTAATTACAGTTTTGAGCTTCATATTTCAGCTGATGACAAAAGCAAATAATTAATATTGTGTTTTTAATTTACACCGTTTGTCATCTAACATCGTCTGTAACTATTAGAGTGATATTATTACATTCCATACTCTATGAAAGTTTCATGCATTTTTATTGTTTCCTTGATGTTATGATCATATAGTACTGTTTTTCACAGTTAATTGTTTCCAGACCTGAGCATGATAAGTGCATTTCCATCAGGTAGCATTCCTTATTTGTAAATGTAATATTTTTGTAGTTAGAGCATTGAAAACCTGTTTATGACTCTAAATATGTTTAAAACTACTAGACCCCTCCAGACAAGAATCAACTTCCCTATAGTCAACTTGACACTCTTCTTACTAAATATAGTAGACAAAACAAGCGTAATCAAGTCATTTACTACAAAAACAAGACTTATAAAAGCCTTCCGTGGGGAGCTGAGCGAGTGGCAGACACTAAGTGACATTGGGAGTTCAGAGTTGAGTTTCATCTAGACGCAGGTCATTGTCGCCCATGTTTTTATTCTGGATTTTTGCTAGAGATTATTGTGCTTGTTGTAAGATAATTCAAACTTCCAAAAAAAAAATTGTTTCGGCGATCAAGTCTGATGTTTGTGTGTCTCAACATTACAGTAGTATTCCTAACATGTAGTGACTAGTGTTGAAAATTATATCACTGTTTTTGAATGTTTTTGAATGTCTTGTATGGGTATTTTGCTTCATTTAGCCACGTCTATGCTTGAAAATGCTTAATATAAGCAAAACAAATGTACCATTATCTTAAATATGCATATGTTTTGATCAATAATAGACCAGTAAACGGAGACCAGTAACTACATGATTTATTATTAATATACAGACCTGATCAAAATCTAAAGACCAGTTGTTGAAGTGCTAGAATTTACCTTTTGCACATTTGGATCTTATTAAGGTTTTAAGTAGAGCTACAATATACAAAAGCAAGAAGGAGGAGTGTGACAAAAAGCACTTTGAAAAAGTCATTTATTAAAAACAACAATTAAACTGAAATAGGCTGCTTCCAACTGGTCTTAAGATTTTGATCAGGTCTGTATTTCAAACTATGATAGAGCGAAGCCATGAAATTTGAAGCGCAAAGTGGCAAGGGATAACTGGACAATCAGACCACACAAACAAAAGGAGGACCATGTAATCTTCCTTTCAGTACACTATTTGTCATTGTATAGATAGCATGAAATGTGGTTTAGAACCATTACTGTCCGTGACAAAGTCAAGACTTTGAAAAACACTTAAAGCATCGGAACAATTTACAAATTTCAGAAACTTGCTGCTCTAAAAGTAAAAGTCCCGACTGTCCTTTCATTTATATAGCAAAGTATGAAAATGTGAATTAGAACAAACAGCAATGCTATTATTGGCCTTTGATTTTTTTGGACGGTGCTGATATATTGTCAATAAGTTTTACAAAAAGTTTCCTTTTCAGGTAAAAATTGCTCAACTGCTCTCTCCGCATGTATCACTGACTTTGACAACTGCAAAAACGGAGAAACCTGTTTCCGCAACTTAACTGGAGAAATACAGTGCATTTGCCCAACAGGTATTTATTTATTGTGTTTGTTACATGAAAGGGTTTCTTCTTTTTAAAGCTTTTTTTGTTAAATGATTTTGTTATAATGATTTTGTGCTTTTGTCATTTACTCTAAAAGAAAATCTAAGCTTTTCTATCACAACATATCATCAAACAGTTCCTTTATGTTTCCTAACATCTGTTTTTTTTTTTTTTTTGTATAGAAAACCACATTAGTTCTCCATAAATTGGGGTTGAGTTGAGGGACACAGTGTTTTTCCTGCAGGTTGCATGCCGCTGCTTCAATCATTTTTTTACCCAGGTTGTGGTTAGATAAAATATGTAAATCTGTCGGGAGGTAAAAGCCTGGCAAAGACATCTCAATCCATGATGCGTGTCAGGCATGGGGAAGTCAGGTGCATGCTGCTTTTGATTCAGCGCTACACATCCATCACTTCTTTGATCCTATTTCTTCTGTCTCTTTCCAGGATACCATGGTAGTGACTGCTCCTCATCTGTAAACCAATGTGTGTCCAATCCCTGCAACCCCGAGGGGACCGTTCGCTGTGAAGGTCTTGCAAATACATACACATGTGTTTGTCAACATGGCTACACCGGTCCACGCTGCGCAACTCCTATAAACCACTGTGTTGATGGCCTGTGTCAACACGGATCAACGTGCGTTGATCTTTGGAGAGGCTTCAAGTGTGATTGTTTACCAGGTAGCTGCAGTATCTAGGAGACACATGCTTCCAATTGAGGTTTCCCTGCAATGAGTTGTGATCATAGCAGAAACACTCTAAAGTTAATTATTTCACTTCTTTACTGTGAGTCTAATCTCAGCAGGCTTAAGCAGCAACATGAAACACGTCTATGAAATGTTTGCCAGAGATCGGTTCATTGAGGTGTGGACTGACTTTCAACTTATGATAAAGCGGTGGAATGCAATGCGTTCTCTTAATAATCATGCTACAGTTGAAGAAGGTGATTTTTCAAAGAAATACTGTATTGCAAAATTAATGATGAATGGATTATTTGTATTCTGAACGCCTTTAAACGCCAGAGTACGCACACCTTCTTGGCCTTTTCTTTAGCCTTATTTTCCTCGGCTTGTATTCACAAAGCATCCTTAGGCTAAAAATAGCTCTTAGTGATGTCACTCTTAGAAAGAAATTGAATTCTTTACTTTTTTTTAACTCGCAATGATAAAAAAATATTCATGAAGAGTCTTAGGCCTTAAGAGAGCTCCAAAGGTGGTACAGTGTTAGAAGTGGCCAGGAGGACACTTAATAAGCTCAAGAGTTAGCAATCACAAGAATGGCTGACAGATGAGTCTGTGTTCGCCACTAATGTTAAATACATTAAGTAGGAAAATGACCAGCATGACAGCATACATAACAAGCATATAAATATAATGAGCATGTCACTGAGGTACCTTGAAACATTTTGAAGCTGAGTTATAATTGATTTAATTTTGCTGAGTTTCATCATCATGACATAAAATGAACGTCACAATTATGCATTTCTTAATACAGTCCAAGTTATAAGTGATCATTTGATTTTACTGTCCATTCATTACGGGGAGCCACAGCACATTTTGCACATGCCAATGACAACATTTTTAGGGATTTAATGATCTGTTTTTTATGTCCAGTACTGCCCTTAATAATACCCTTAGTAAAATTTAAAAAGTACTAAACATTAAAAGAAATGTTTTATTAGCCTGCTACTTTCTTCCCTACTATCTGCCGTTTCTGTCATTAAAAACATTAGCATAATATTAATTAGATATTTTTCCCCGCAAAAAAAAAAAAAAAACTGTGAAAAAAATAAGTCGTCGTATATTCGGGCTCCAGAGGTTTATACATGCAAACCAGCTGGTGGCGCAAAATAAAAGTGAGTCTATGCTTTTCTTCCTGTCACACACACACACCAGTGGCACTGAGAGAAACAGCCATGAGAACAGAGGAGGACATACTGCATGATGTTAAATCTGAGATAATGGTGATCAATAGGGATCTTGAAGCTGATATTAGCCTAAAAGTTAAAAATCTCTATATGGGTACCGGGATTTCTGCGATATTGGTGTGTTGAGTGATGATGTGCTCCACAAAGCAAAAAGCTTGCTATCTCACTAAGTTTGCGGCTTGGATTTATAACCACGTTTTGCCTTTTGATTGTAAGTATGCAATTTGCAGTGATTACAACGTAAGTAAGTTAGGCTTCACTTTTTAATACTTCTGATCTAATATACACTAACAGTCAAAATATTTAGAACACTCCAATTTATTTAGAGGAAAAACTACACTTTTAAAGTATTAAGATAGTCTGTCTCTCTTCCATTGTTAATTCCCATTTTCTCGCCATTTTTGTAGCAACAAATTACTTTCTCCAGTACAATGCTGGTCAAGTCTTGTTCACAGGGCTATAGTACCACAGTGTGTTCAAAACACTGATTTTATGCAGCCAGAAGAGGTAGTAAGTGCTCTAGAACTTGGAACACCTTGAAGGAATTAGTTGGACCAACTGTCAAGTCTTGATCAACCTCAATTTCTGCAGCTTTAAATAAAAAAACAGCATTAAATTGTTGACCTATTTTGTGGTCCTTGAAACAGGCCTTTTTGTATAATTTTGAAATGCAAATTATTTTTCAGTTTTGGGTAACCTTAACTGTTTTACACTTTGGCTCTTCACCTGTTACCTTTTACACTTTCAAGCTATTCATTGAACTTGAACAATCTCAGCCATCCATATTCTATGCAGCTTATCCTTGGGTCTTGGGGATATGCTGGAAACTATCTGAACTAAGTTTGGGCAAGAGGCGGGATACACCCTGGACTGGTCGTCAGTCAATAGATAGATCTCCAAAAAAATTCATATTTCCAGCAAAATGTCATTATAAACTTAAACACTTAATCAACATAAAACAACCAAGGCAAGACAGGAGAGATAAGAAAGTAAGAAAATGGAATGAGAATAAATAAAAAACATAACATTTCAAATATGTATTGCAATAATACATAAAGCAATTAGGTAAAAAACGTCCAGTCCTGTGTGTGGTCCTGTGTGTGTTTTTATCCCTCCCCCTCTGTTGTGTTGAAAGCCGCATGGTGTGGGAAAGGAATGTATCACAAGGCACATATACACAAACAACTATTCATACCTATGGACAATTTAGAGGTCCCACCTAACCTAACATGCATGTTTTCGGAATGTGGGAGAATACCGGAGTACCTAGAAAAAACAAACGCTCGCACTCCACACAGCCCAATGGAGATGCAAAAACCAGATCTTCCAGATCTGACTGTGTGGCCAACATGCTAACCACTCGACTAACTTGAAGAACTTGAAATACAATAACTGGAAAAATCAGGGTGGTCTAAAACTTTTGACCAGTTGCATAATTTGCTCATGCGTCTTGTTGAATTGAAGAATGTTATTTTAGATGACAATTGGTCATGATTTCTAGTGACTGTTTTATTGAGATACAATGTTTTAAATAAATACACTTTTCTATAACTCGTATTGCATATTGCAGTATTTGCCTTATTTTCACAGTGCTTATTTGTGAAATGCATTCAGTTGCATCACAGTAAAAGAAGTATCATGTGTTGATTCCTTCCAAGGCTTGAGTTTGAGAGAAGAACGGTGTATTGGATATTGGTAAGAAAGCCAATACTCAACATTTCTTGTTCGTGACCAATAAAAAGTCAACAAACATCTGTTAGTAACTGGAAATGTGATATACTTTTTTATTACAATTTAAAAGTTCCAATTTCACAATATTGAAAACAAAGTGAATTCCTTTGTTCATTTTTGTCTTAAATAATAAAACATTTTCCTAAAATTGGTCGTTTTATATGTATTTGGGTCATATATTGTAGTAATTTGTTTAGTCTGTGTTAGCATACGGTCCTCTCTAAATGGTTTCCACAAATTTTGTCATGTCACTGCAGGCTCAACCGGTCGTTTTTGTGAGCAAAACATTGATGACTGCGAGGGAAATCCGTGCGGCGTCCTGAGTGCTTGTAAAAACACCCTCAATGGCTACATTTGTTTCTGTGCGCCTGGATTTATTGGTATATAAGTTATTCTTTGCCAATTCATGCAGCATTTCTGTGCTAATACACTACAGCAGTTTGTCCTCATTGTCCTCTATTCATGCTTTATAGGTGATAACTGTGAGATGGAAGTCAATGAATGCCTCAGCCAGCCTTGTAGAAACGGTGGCTCCTGTGTGGATGATTTCAGTTCATTCCACTGCTTGTGCCATCTCGGATTCACAGGTATTATACGCATGGCTGCTGTGATTTTATCGGTTGTGCAACACACGGCGCCCGCATGTGATCATCTTCAACCCTACGCTTATATGCTTGGGCTAATTTATGGCCACGTTGTAAACTTGCAACATCTCATACTGTATACACTAGAAAAGCCATTTTGTGCTTCATGCACACAATGTCATCATGGAAAACACAAAGAAATGCAAATGATGCTGCTTTCAAGTTAAAGGCAACTTTTGCTCAAGTCTGTTGGTGGATTCTGACAGCATGAGGTCGTGTAAAAAAAATCCACTGCATTCAATGGCTAATTAGCCTCGAGATGAACCTGACACTGGGATCAACAACAAAAGAGAGAGAGAATGACGACAGACTTGACGTTATAGCGACCTAATTTGACGTAACACAGAGCTAGTGGACGGACCCCACTTCAAACTCTTTGCAAAAAATCAACAATGTAATGGTAATGGTTTTATATTATTTGAACATGCATATAAATTACATTGGAATACATCCCTTAATACACTTGATAGTTCCACATGTCCAAAAGGAGTAGGAAGTAGCAAAGCTTATTTAATCCGATCCCTGTAGGATTCCCCCCATTTCAATACATTTGTACACTTCCTGCATGTAGTAAGTTAAAAAGTAAGGTATTGTGAGGTAGTGTGTTATAGTAGTAGTCAATGCCCTTGTCATGGTAAATAAACGATATAGCAATCCTGGGGAATGATAATCATAATAAATACTAATGAATAAAATAAAATAAATAGAACAGAACATAATTAGATTGTGGGTGAGTGCAGACAATGTGCTCACAAAGGAATAAAGAGTTAGTGCTAAGGTGACAGTGATTAGACATAGCGTAGACAGTCAAACACAGTAGTTTCCTGAAAGAACTCATTTTAGAGCATTGTTTTAGTTATTTACCCAGTCCGTTCCATGAGGTTTTTAGCATTGTTCTTGCATATACTATAGTTTGAAGTTTAATTTGTTCCTGAGGTTATAATTCTCGTCTCTTTTTGACAAAAAACTGTATGGCATTTTTTGGTAAATGGTTATTGTGGTCTTCAAATTGCTTTTAGTTAGCACAAGAGTAACACACTTCACTTTCAGGAAAAAAAAATTAGTAGAAAACCAAAACATAGCGCGTATGATGGACACTTCGCCATATTTCTGATTTTGAATCAGTGTGACTTATGTTATTGTCTGAATTTTTACTCCAAAAAATGGAAAAACAATGCAAGAGTACTCTGAAGTTCACATTGTGTCTGATTGCAGACGTCAGTTAATTTACACATACATTTCCTTGATTCAATTTTAGCAACATTGTGTGTGGAATGTGTTTTTTACCCTAATGATGTTTAACGTTTTGTTTAACGAGTTAGGTCAAAGAACATGCTTTGTATGCGGAAAAATGTTTTTGGTGAACAAAGAGATGTTATACATTGGGAATCACAGTAGCTGAAATGTAAATTCCGTCATTTTGTGTTACTGTATTTATTGAATTGTCTTTGCCATGTCACAGAATCACCTTAGGTTGTTTTTTATACACAACAGGGACGAAGAAAGTATTCAACATTGTTGTTCAATACATTTGCAGTATATTTTCACATGGCTATGGCTTTAAATCACTGTAGTCTGTGTGTCATGCCCTCTGATTGCATACATACTGTATGCATGTATACATATTCCATACATTTTTTTCTATTTAAATTTAGTGAGTGTGGCTTATATTTCGGTGTGCTCAATAGTCCGGAAATTATGATACTAGAACTAGCTATGGAGATATCAATAAAGTGGTTGGTTGCAATGAAAATCAGGTCATTGATCCGTCCACCTCCTCTTAAAGGCTCAAAATAAATATTGTCCATGGTTCACCGGATCCTATAAAACACATCATTGACTATTGTTGGATGTTATCACATCACCTTAAATGCTTTATATTCAAATGGCAAAATGATGTGTACTTGATGTCAGAAGGTCAACTTTAAATTCTGTCTGGCCATTTTCTCACAGAAGCATGGAATTTCTCAAAAATGTCTACATTTTTAGGAAGGGAATTTTTACTCTTCAAGTGCCAATGAGGGTGAATGCCAAGGTGGTTACAAGGTGACTGACACCATCCTAGGAAACTATAAAACCTCACAGTACACATCCAAGCACCCTAGTCATTAGTATTCAATGTATGCTTGAAAAGTTGACCTACGCAAACATCAAAAAAAGGTTACCTATTAAATCACCAGTAAATTAACCCGTAAATTTCATTGCCTCCTGATGATGCCAGCATAGGAAAGTCATGGAGCACTAATTGTCCTTATGGTTTCACATTTCATGCTTTTGAAGTCAAGATCTCCTGCCGGACCAAAATGAGTCCATCAAGCATTTAAATGACGGCGTGCTTCCTGTTGCTAATGGGCCACATAATCTCTTAATGGGATGAAGAAGAGGTCACTTAGTGGGCTTTCGGACAAGAAGTGTTTGACTTGTAAACTGTGAAGTTTAAATTACTTACTAGCCCTTTAAAAATAGGACTGGGATAATGTCAGTCGCTGAAAGTGACTTAAAGAATGTGGCAGGATCGTAACAATAAATTACAAGGTAGCAATTACATTAATCTATTATGTTGGATATTTAGTGCACCAAGACATATAGTTAATTATTGTTTTATGACCAAATAAACCAACACAAGTTCAGCAAAATAAATTTTCTGGAATACTTTTTCATTATATTTTTTGTGCGTCAAAATAAATTGTTTCATCTAATGAAATTGTACATACATTCAAATGAATATTAAAAATGCAAAACTTACAGCCAAACACCCAAAAATATTACCACAAAACACATTTTATACAGAATATGTATAGTTTACAACATGTAAGCCGAATAAATATAATTTTTATTACATTATTTAGCCATATTTAATTAAAAACCACAGAAACACATCTAATATTCTGTGTAAACATTCTGTGCGTTCTATGAACAAATAAACCACACATGCGCATGCTGTCTGGTTGTGACGTTGGTATATGCGACAACTAAAGTGAGTGCATACATTTCTGTATTACATTCGTCCCTTGTTTGTCACGGTTAATTGGTTCCTGACCACACCGAGATAAGTGAGTTTCTGTGAAGTAGCATTCAATTTTTATAAACACAAAGTGGGGAAGGACAAACAACCAAAAACTTACCACTTACACATGGAATGAGAGGAGAACCGTTTTACCTTTGACGCGATCATTTAATAATAATTTAAAATAAATAGCTCGTGAGGAGCGATATTTTTGTATTTCATTTTTATATAGCCTAACTCAGGAACACCATTTTTTTAAAATAAAAGGAACACATTTTTACAACTGCCAAACATATGCCTCTTAAACAGCTTACAACCAGCACTAAAAAAAATTGTAAACATAGAAAATGTATCAAATATACTGTACGTATGAAATTAAATTAATACAACACTAACTTTATAAACATCAATCTTACTTTTTTTGAGGTTTGAAAACTTCCATGTTTTGGCCTCCGTCTCCTCCATTGTTATTGCTGTCTTGTTATTGTTTTGAACGAAAGTGTCACGATCGGTGTTTTATTCGTGACAGTTGTTTAAGTTTCATGTTTTTTCTTGCCTCCTTTAAGTTGTCTCCCCAGTTTAATTACACACACCTGCCTCTCGTTACTGTCTTGCTATTTAAGTTCAGGTGTGTGCACCCTTAGTTGTCGGTTCATCGTTAGTTTGTCCCTCTTCCTGGATCGTTGCTTTGTTCCTGCCGCTGCTTCGCAGCATATTTATTAAAAGATTCCTGCAAACCTTACCTGTCCGACGTCCGGCTCTCTGCATCCTCGGGGTCGTTACACCATGCCGCGACGATACTGTGACAGAAAGTCTAGAATTTCAGTAAGAAAATGAAAATGCAATTTACAGTCAACAGGCTAATGTAGTCACTATCTAATCATTGTCAAATCGTTCATGAATTGGAATTGGAACACAACCAGATTCTTGTGAATGCACAAAACCCATGGGAAAGGGGTAATGGGTGGAAATGGGATTCAGCCTTAACCAGCAACACGTGCTTTATTTGATCACTTTTTTTCTGTGTGGCCATTCGAAAACTGAGACATCTCTATAGTAAATATTTTTGTCGAAAACTGACTCTTGCAAAAACTGAGAGTACGAAAACCGAGGTTCACCGAGTTATTGTAAAGATGTAAATCTGTGTAATATATTTCATTTCAGAAGAGCAACTTGATTTAATATTTTTCGTTTTCTTGTTAAATACAAAATATATCCTCCCAAATTTCTGGCACTTTAACATTTATAATCTAATACCTAGCACCATATACTGTAGCTGTGAAGAGTTGACTGTAGGTGCACCCAGCATTCACATTTAATATTCTATGCAGCATTTCCAGGCTTAACTATGCTTAACGCCAACTTATAGTCATCTGAGATGAAGGACAGTGAAAATGGGTAGGGGTCTAAAAATAAGGATCTTTTTCGATTCTCATAAATGTCATTTTTCATTCATGTTATTGTCTTCTTCAGGCAGCCAAAGTGAAGTCAACATAGACATTGTTGTGTTCTTGCCTGTACAATGCCTGTACAAAAATGTGTGGACTTTGTTCATGGCTATGATTGTGTCTGTACGTCTTTGGCCATTTTGTAGTCACTTGAGTTTCTTTAGTTTCTATTTTGAACATGCATACAAAGTTACATAGGAATTCAACACAATTAGCATGTCTGAAAAGGAATAGAACAAAGGAGATCTTATTTAATTCTACATCATTCATTACAACGCAATCATTTTTTTTTATAAAAATGTTCATTCTACACTACTTACATAAAGCTAGGGACATTGGGCCCCCGAGCAAAACCCCACGACTAACCATAAGCGCATGGCATTTGTAATTTTGTCTATTGCCATTATCTTCTATGCTTCCATTGTAATTTAAAAAGTCTGAAGCCATACTAACCCCAATTGATTATTGGTTATTAATACATTTTTCTAAGAGTGTACTAAAAAGTTGGCCGCACGGTGGTTGGGTGGGTAGCATGTTGGCATCACAGTCAGCATATCTGGGTTCGAATCTCCGTTGGGCATCTCTGTGTGGAGTTTGCATGTTCTCCCCATGCGTGCGTGGGTTTCCTCCAACATTCCAAAATCATGCAGGTTAGGTTAATCTATGACTCTAAATGGTCCATTAGAGTGTGAATGTTTGTTTGTCTGTCCTGCGATTGACTGGCGACCAGTCCAGGGTGTACCCTGCCTCCAACCTAAAGTCAACTGGGATAGACTACAGCATACCCACGACCCTAATGAGGATAAGCGGTATAGAAAATGGATGGATGGTATTAAAAAGTAACAAGAATTTATGAGAACTGAGGCAGGAACGAAATTGGTCTATAATTAGTAAATGTGTACCAGAGCTACACAGGTTTTCACTGGAATTCTCTCCACTCCTCCGTGATGACAGTGAAGCTGGTAGATGTTAGACACCTTGTACCTCTCCACCTTCTGGCTGAGAATGCCCCACGGGTGGCCAAATTGGTTCAGGTTTGTAGAAGGCATACTTGGGCACTTCTTCTTCTTCATCTTCAGCTGCCTCGGCAAGGCACTTGTCATCTTGGAGGTATGTTTGAGCTCTTTATCATGTTGGAAAGCTGCTCATTTTCCCAAGGGAAGCAATCATGCTCGGCTTCACAATACCACAGTACGGCAAATGTTGGAATTCATGTTTCTTTCATTGAACCGCAGCGCACCGCTGCTGACAGCACTCATGCGGTGGACACAGGCCATCATTAAAGCTGCATTAACTGCTTTGCTGGGAATCAATGCATAATGGGAAACAGTAAAGATAGTTTTTTATTCTGCAATCATATTGATGTTTGTCTTGTATATTTGTTACCCACCTTTTGCATGTTAAATTGCCGTGTGATGATTTTAGTGTTCTTTCTATGATGACAACGTGAGGCAGACTGTTGACCTCTTCTGATTTTCGATGGGTTGATAAGCTTGTTGTGAGTTCCTCATAGCACATGATTTTCTCCTTCAAAATAAACTACTTAGTCCTCTCACGCTTGTGCACGCCAACAGTATGCCATTTTTTGACGTGGACATGTGTGGCTAATTGTCTGGTGCGTCTTTACAAATCTGTTTTTCATCTCTAAATTTAGTGGGTGCAGCTAAAACACAAATTAATTATACACCAGAAATTATGGTAATTTTGGAAAAATGTCATGTAGTGAGGGAGTGATCAAACTGCAATATTGCGAGGGACGGCAAGGAACACGCTTTTGAGATATTGTGTATTAATATGTATGTTTTCGTAAGATAAACCCTAGTTCTAAAACATTACATAAACTGTAAATGTCGGCTTAATGTTAATTGTGCTTCCCTAATTAACACTTTCCACACTTATTAAATATTTCCTTACCATTTCAAGCTCAACATCTAATACTTGCCAGATCTCATTGGTTGGTTTCCTGGCCAATTATTTCTCGACATGTGGTGCTGTGATACCCCCTGCGAGATGAATAAAGAATCACTGCAATGCTTTCCCTTGTCAAAAATCAAAGTAACAGTAACTGCATTTGAACTGTTTTCCGCTAATAAATCCCACAGAGGAAGATTTGCTGTGCATTATGATCAATAAAACCAGCTGCAAATTTGACTTTACTAATCAAAGAGAAGCAGTGAATGATAACTTGCTGATAAAAATGTTCAGAAATTAAATGTTTTATTATTTGGCTTTACTTTGAATTTTGTTTTCATTTTCCATACCCTGCTGTGACACTTGGAGGACAAATGTATTTCACACCGCAGCACCCAAACATTACAGTATTGTGTCTAGCAAAAAGCTATTGTTATCAAGGTTAGGCAAAAAACGTTTCACGAAATGTTGTGGAGGATTAGATTATGAGCATCCCTGTGCATGAACTGCTAATAGGAGACTCCAATAGGTGTGAGTGTATGTGCAAATGGGCCGCACGGTGGATGAGCATGTGAGCCTCACAGTCAGGAGATCAGGGTTCGAATCTCCGTTGGGCATCTCTATGTGGAGTTTGCATGTTCTCCCCGTGTGTGGGTTTTCTCTGGGTACTCAAGTTTTCTCCCACATTCCAAAAACATGCATGTTAGGTTAATTGGCGACTCTAAATTGTCTATTAGGTATGAATGTGAGTGTGAATGTTTGTTTGTCTATATGTGCCGTGATTGACTAGCGACCAGTCCAGGATGTACCCCGCCTCCCACCCCAAGTCAGCTGGGATAGGCTCCAGCATACCCGCGACCCTAATGAGGATAAGCAGCATGGAAAACGGATGGATGAAGGGTGTGTGCAAATGGTTGACTGTTTGTGCCCTGTGATTAATTGGTGACCAACGTTGTCCAATCCCACCTCATGCCCAATGTGAGCTGGGGTAGGCTCGAGGTGTCCACTGACCTCGAACAAGATAAGCAGTTGAAAAATGAATATTGGCTTGAATTGAATGAGACAGACATTTATCCGGCCTCCACCAAGACCTTTGCTTCACGCGTCTGCCCTTCTACAAATAGTTTCTGTTAGACCCTTCCCATATGGTTCTATACGCTTGTGTAGGTTGCAGCTCATACTGTACAGTCAATTCATTTGTTGTTTAAATATTGACTATCTTTAAACCTTAAAGATTTTTTTTTAAATCTTGTTTGTTGCAATCCTTTTTTATCAAAGGTGCCCGGTGTGAACTTCACATTGATGAGTGTGCTACATCACCCTGCAAGAATGGCGCCACATGCATTGACCAACCTGGTAATTACTTCTGCCAATGTGTGGCTCCTTTTAAAGGTAATGAGCACTAAGGGAATGGCAGACAAAAAAAGGCAAAGTTAATTAAGTTCACATACTATTACTTTCACCTGTCTGAACTTGCACATCTCAACAAAATGACTACATCTTCCTTTGCCATAAATCACATTTTATTTATTCTTTAACTTCAGGTAGCAGAGTTATGTTTGCTCATAAACCCAAATAAAGCATAATTTTTGTCATTATATTTTAAAATGACTACTTACTGATGAAAACAATGCTGCTGCTTTGGGCTAATGTATGATGATGTAAGTGGGTCAAGCATAAAACATTATGAAGAGCAATGAGGCGAAACCTTTACAACAAGATTGTGGCAGTTAAAGTGATTTTTACTAATATAAGTTTCATATTTGTTCATTTGCAGAAGTAATTGAATTTCTTAGCTTGTTATGCCACCTTTTTAATACTAAGCAGCCAAACCGTTTTGGTTAAATATATGGATTAAAAAAACCTTGACTACCTACACATTGTTCACCTGTCCGTGAAAAGTTTACGTTAATGACTTTGGATAAAAACGAACTCAAGAATTTATTTAGTCCAGGAAAAAAAAAACAAAAAAATTGTACATAAAAAAATGGGAACAAAAATAAGCACTGCAAAAAAAGGGGGGGAAATGCAACATACAAAAGAAGAAAACTAGCAAAACTTACGCAGGTGAAGTAACAAGCAAGATACGACGGCGTCTTGTTAAACAAGAGTTACCTAACCCAGGAGGAGAGACAAAGACAAATACTATAAGGCTGATTGGCAACTGTTTGCAGATGCTGCTTGTCACGAGAGACCTCTACAGTATAACATCATATGGAACCGTTTACAACGATATTTTGTCTAAAAATGTGACAAACATTTTTCCTCATCACTCTGGCACTGTGGCCGCGACTTCGCTTGAACAGTTTTGCTTGTCAACCAATGAAAATGTGATGAAAGTTGTGATTTCACTGTGGACGGATTGCAGCTAAGGAACGTGCTACAAAACAAAAATAAGAGACTATTGGCAATATATTTATGCATTTTCATGGAACAGATATTAAAATTTGAAAATGTTGGAAATGTAGGTCAGTGCTGAGCGTTTCAAGCAATCAATCAAACTTTATTCATAAAGCACTTTCCATAAGGGGGTGTAACACAAAGTTACACCTGATTAACAAATTCAAGTCATTCCCACCCAGACCACCCTCCTAACCCTCCCATCCCTATTATACACAGGCATCACCGTGGTCACACACGCACACGCATCATCATTTGCACCCCCACCCCCTCCCGCCTCAATATAAATAGAAGAAGAAGAATAAAAATGAGGTAGTAAGATACATAGGGCTGAGTACAGATGAACAGGAGAGGAAAAGTCCATTAGAGGCGGCGTCTGCACCGAGAGCAGGGCATCGATCACGGCCGCAGGGCACCGCCAGAGAGCACCCAGGGAAGGCGAGGCAGGGACGCCTGGGCTCCACCCGGGCACCCACAGGACAACGCCAGGGCAGCTACTGCCGAGCCCAGCTCCTGAGGCAGAGGACTAGCTCAGAGGAAAAACTGGAAGAACATAAGAGTAATGAAATAGATACAAAAAAGCAATTAAAAACTAATAACTGATCAATTTTGACAAAATATCAGGATTAAGACCAAAAATGTAACAACAAGATAAAATGAATAAATAAATATTTATTATATATGAGCTAAAAGCTTAACTAAAAAGGTTTGACCAACTTGCTCTGCCCTGGTATAAACTTTGGTGGCCCTGGCTGCACACCACCGATTCATTCAACTATTTAACTTTATTATTAATTGTTATATGAAACTTGACTCATTTGTACTGAGTCACTTGTTCTTGAAAACATGGACAAGCTTCTCGAGTTACATGAAAATAATGTGTTTAGATTTTTAATTTGACTGATATTAAATGGTGCACTGTCAGCTGTTCGTGTTCTTCAGGCGTACATGCGAACGAGCATGTTTCCGTCACTTTGGAGGGCGTCGCATTAAATCAAATTAATATCCCGCAGCCCACTCGCAAACACGTCTCGCCTGTTACAGCTTAATACATCTTTAATGGCCTCCATTTTACAATCTGCTGAGCAAGGAAACACATACCAAGTGCAATAATGTATTGCAGAATTGTGGGTGTATTTAAATATTTACAAATACTAATCGAGTTAAATTATTGTGTATTTTAGTAAAACATGGCCAGATTTTTGGTCTGTCTGTATTTTAAGGCAATTTACTGTGATGTTGTGATTTTGTGTACAGCAACTAATAATTGCACAGCATGGAATCTGTCATGAGGACATGTTTAAGAAACCCAACAATCAGGATATCGTCTTTATTTCAACAACGCTTTATGCTCCTGTGTGTTCATTGCAGGTCTAAATTGTGAATTCTTACCATGTGAGGCCAGTAACCCCTGTGAGAACGGAGCCCTGTGTGTGGAAGAGTTGGACGAGGACCATTACCCTTTGGGCTTTCGATGTCGCTGCCGTCATGGATTCACAGGTCCTCGCTGTGAAACCAACGTGGATGAGTGCAGTTCCAGCCCATGTGTCAATGGCTTTTGCTATGATGGTAAAAAATATATATATTTTGCCAAAATGTTTAATAACAATTTTGCATTGACTGTCATTTTGCAGCTGGGTCAGTGCTGAAGCTAATAAGGGTGTGATGTGAATGTCGTGATGCCATCTGATTGGACAATCTAGGACGCTGCCCGCAAGAGTAGGCTTAATTATTTGCCTATCATGGAAGGAAATGCATTGCTTTAATTTTTATAACTCTAGATAAATGTTGAACAAATAATGCAATGCAAGATGGCACAATGTTTGTGGCTGTGCTTACTGCCTTATGCTTGAATAATATCTACATCAGGTGTGAAGTACTCTGTCTTTTTTTCCATAGGAGGCACAAATACGTTAGCAGATCATTTACATACAAACTTCTTCCATCCATTTTCTGTACCACTTGACCTCATCAGGGTTGCAGGTGAGCTGGAGCCTATCCCAGCTGACTTTAGGCAAGCAGTGTAATACAACCTGGATTGGTCAGCTGCCAATCACAGGGCACATACCTTTATATTCCGGACTAGTCGCACTTTTGTTGAGTTTGGCTTGTACCGTAACTTATAGTCAGGTGCAACTTTGACACTCCTGATCCAAATGTTAAGACCAGCTGAAAAATTGCAAGAATTTATATTTTGCATTTTTTTTAAATGCAAAAAAAGAAATGAGAGTCGGACAAAAATGGTTTCAGTAAGCAATTATATATACTATTAATGTGGACTAGGCCGTTCATCAGCGGAAATCAAACGTTTTACGCGTGTATGTGTCCATCCATCCATTTTCTTCCGCTTATCCGAGGTTGGGTCTCAGGGGAGCAACTTAAGCAGGGAAGCCCAGAGGTCCCTCTCCCCAGGCACTTCTTCCAGCTCTTCCCAGCGGATGCCGAGGCGTTCCCCAGCCAGCTGAGAGACATAGTCTCTCCAACGTGTCCTGGGCCCCGAGCCCTCCTACCTGTTGGACGTGCCCTGAACACCTCCCCAGGAAGGCGTTCGGGAGGCATCCTAACCAGATGCCCGAGCCACCTCATCTGGCTCCTCTTAATACGGAGGAGCAGCGGTTCTACTCCGAGTCGCTCCCGGATGACAGTGCTTCTCACCCTATCTGTAAGGGAGAGCCCAGCCACCCTGCTGAGAAAACTCATTTCGGCCGCTTGTACCCGCGATCTTGTCCTTGGACTTCGACTTGGAGGTGCTAATTCTCATCCCAGCCGCTTCACACTCAGCTGCGAACCGGTCCAGTGAGAGTTGAAGGCCACGGCTCGATGAAGCTAACAGGACCACATCATCTGCAAAAAGCAGAGATCGAATCCTGTGGCCACCAAGCTGAAACCCCTCAGAGCCCTGGCTGCGCCTAGAAATTCTGTCTATAAAAGTAATGAACAGAATCGGTGACAAAGGGCAGCTCTGGCGGAGTCCAAACCTCACTGGAAACGGGTCCGACTTAATGCCGGCAATGCAAACCAAACTCTGACACCGGTCATACAGGGAACAAACCCCCTGGATTAGGTGGTCCGATACCCCATATTCCCGGAGCACTCCCCACAGTATTCCCCGAGGAACACGGTTGAATGCCTTCTCCAAGTCCACAAAACACATGTAGACTGGTTGTGAAAACTGCACCCTCAAGGACCCTGCCAAGAGTATAGAGTTGGTCCACAGTTCCACGACCAGGACGAAAACCACACTGCTCCTCCTGAATCGGAGATTCGACTATCCGGTGGATCCTCCTCTCCAGAACCCCTGAATAGACCTTACCGGGAAGGCTGAGGATTGTTATCCCACGATAGTTAGAACACACCCTCCAGTCCCCCTTCTTGAAAAGCGGGACCACCACCCCGGTCTGCCAGTCCAGGGGCACCGACCCCGACGTCCACGCAATGGTGCAGAGTCGTGTCAACCCAGACACGCCCACAACATCCAGGGCCTTAAGGAACTCCGGGCGGATCTCATCCACCCGCCTTGCCACCAAGGAGCTTTTTGACCACCTCGGTGACCTCAGCCCCAGAGATAGGCGAACCCGACTCAGAGTCCCCAGGCACTGTTTCCATGTTGGAAGGCGTGTTGGGGAGATTGAGGAGGTGTTCAAAGTATTCCCTCCACCGGTCCACAACATCTCGAGTCAAGTTCAGCAGCACACCGTCCCCACCATACACGGTGTTGACTGTGCATTGGAGACGGCGGATGGTGGTCCAGAATCTCTTTGAAGCCATCCGGAAGTCGTTTTCCATGGCCTCTCCGAACTCCTCCCATGAGTTTTTGCCTCCGCGACCGCCAGGGCTCCAGACCGCTTGGCCTTACGGTACCTGACAGCTGCCTACAGAGTCCCATTGGCCTGATAGGACTCTTTCTTCGGCTTAACGGCATCCCTTACCACTGGTGTCCACCAACGGGTTCTGGGATTACCGCCACGACAGGCACCTACCACCTTACGCCCACAGCTCCGATCGGCCGCATCGACAATGGAGGCACAAAACATGGCCCACTCGGATTCAATGTCCGCTGCCTCCATTGAAACATGGTCAAAGCTCTCCTGTAGGTAGGAGTTGAAACTCCTTCTGACAAGGGAATCTGCCAGGCGTTCCCAGCAAACCTTCACAATGCGTTTGGGTCTGCCAGGTCTGACCAGCATCCTCCCCCACCATCGGAACCAACTCACCACCAGGTGGTGATCAGTTGACAGCTCCGCCCCTCTCCTCACCCGAGTGTCCAAAACATGTGGTCACAAGTCCAACGACACAACCAGCAAGTCAATCATCGAACTGCGGCCCAGGGTGTCCTGGTGCCAAGTGCACATGTGGACACCCTTATGCTTAAACATGGTGTTGGTTATAGACAATCCGTGACTAGCACAGAAGTCCAATAACAAGACACCGCTCAGGTTAAGATCAGGGGGGCCGTTCCTCCCAATCACACCTCTCCAGGTCTCACTGTCGTTGCCAACATGAGCGTTAAAATCACCTAGCAGAATAAGGGAATCCCCTGAGGGACCACTCTCTAGTACTTCCTCTAAAGACTCCAAAAAGGGCGGGTATTCTGAACTGCTGTATGGCGCATAAGCGCAAACAACAGTCAGGACCCGTCCCCCCACCCGAAGGAGTAGGGAAACTACCCTCTCGTTTACTGGGTTAAACGCCAACGTGCAGGCTTGGAGCCGGGGGGCAACAAGAATTGCCACCCCCGCTCGTCGCTTCTCATTGCCGGCAACACCAGAGTGGAATGAAGTCCAGCCCCTCTCGAGAGGGCTGGTTCCAGAGCCCCTACTGTGCGTTGAGGTGAGTCCGACTATATCTAGCTGGAATTTCTCCACCTCACGCACCAGCTCAGGCTCCTTCCCCGCCAGAGAGGTGAGATTCCACGTACCGACAACTAGCTTCTGTAGCCGAGGATTGGACCGCCAAGGCCCCTGCCTCCAGCCGCCTCCCAGCTCTCTTTGCATCCGACCCCTTTGGCCCCTCCCACAAGTGGTGAGCTCATGGGAGGGGGGGACCCATGTTACCTTTTCGGGCTGTGCCCGACCGGGCCCCATGGGTGCAGGTCCAGCCTCCAGAAGCTCACCATCGTGCCCCGCCTCCGGGCCTGGCTCCAGAGAGGGCCCCGGTGACCCGCTGTAACCAAACAACTGACAATGTTTTATTGACTAGTGAATGCCGATGTGCACAATTACAGTATGTGTTAGAAAGGGATTACGCGGCTCTGATATTATGGGAAATAAATATGCGTGAGCAATTAGACAAATTACACTTTAATCAATCATTCTCCTTTATGGAAAGAAAAGTTGTAAAATCAGAAAATAACAGACTAATAAAAAGGAACAAACAACGAAATTGTATGAAACTAAAACATGCCCCAGCTCTTGATCACCTTTGCTGTAACTATATAATGTTTGATAGACCTAAGCCGTCTGTTTAGACTATTCTTGATTGCAGCCAGTTGCCGGGTCAGTGACACCGATATCTAGTCCCATCACTTTATCACGGGGGAGAACGCCACATGGCTGAGATGAGTAATGCTGCTGCCACCCAGGACCTAAAGCATTTAATGAGAGTAATGGAGGCTACACACACCAAGACAAAGTGACAGCATAGATTACATGGTAAATCTTTGGGATAATGAAGAATCCCGGGACCCTGACTGGGGAAGTAATAAATTCACTCCTGTAAGAATCGCAATTACCTCTGTCACTGGTTAACTGTGCACCAATGTTGTGTTGCCGAGATGGAGTGATGCATCCCTTGTCATTAATAAGTAAAGCACAAGGAACACAAAAAATAAATCATCACCTGTGCAATAGTTCACAAATTGATTCAAGAAATTGTCATCTGAAAAAAAAACAGCCTTGAAAAGGAGAAAAGGACTACTACCTTCACATCATGTCACCTGCACTGCACAAGGGTGGAAACAAATGACAAGCCTTCAGGGCTTTTATTGAGAAAAATTGGGGTAAGAGAAAGGAGGGAGAGTGGAAAAAAAGGCCATTGGCCAGACAGGTTCATTTAAAGATGGTTAAAGTGTCGCACCCCATCAGACTGATGCATGAAGCATTGCCTTGTCACATAGATTCAGCAGGCTGCACTGGTAACAATCCATTTATTTTAACCACCATTTAAACGCACAGGACCACAAACAGATATTGTTCATGAAACTAACAATTAGTTGTGTAGAAATAAAGTACAAAGAAAGGTAACTACTGAGAGTCGGTGAATTAATGTGGCAAGCTGTTGTAAGTAAACTGCTGATCTTGTGTCACTCCAGTTGTAGATGGCTTCTATTGCCTTTGCAGTCCTGGTTATGCTGGGCTGCGATGTGACAGAGACGCTGATGACTGCTTGAACAGTCTGTGCAGTCACAACTCCATATGTAAAGACCTCCATCTGGTAAGTAGACCGTTTTTTTTCCTTTTTCTCTTCTGTGTGGCAGTATAATGGAGTGATGTAATAGACTTTAAAAGGGCCTTAAAATGGAAATGTGTCCCATAAATCAGCACAGTTGGTAATTCTCATCACATATGGATTCAAGTGAAAGACATAAGGTATTGCCAATTGCATTTGATGACTGTAATCCTTTTACTGCACGAAGCATTTGTGTTATAGTAAAATATACACAGCTGTGTGCTTGTGTGCTAATGTTACTAATTGTGTGTCCAAAGGATGGAAACATTTTTTAGCATGTGTCCACCATAAGGATGGTGTGTACTGGCAGGCTGAGGGATTTTTTCAACATCTGAATGTGAGTCAGTTTGCTACCTAGAAACATCATAAGAAGCAGAAATGTCTCATAAAATGAATACATTCAGAATGTCACACCGCATGTTGGAATTAATGTCTCCCTCAATGAACTGCACTTTCCCAATGCCAGACTATGACACTACTTCCAGCTTGTCTGGTACTCACCTGTATTCCCAGCTATTTAGACAATGTTGTGTCTTGAGGTATTTTCACTCGACTACTACAGCATAATCCCTATTATTCCTCAATGTCAGTTAATATTTTCTACATTGTAACATGCCACAGGAATGAATGCATTTATTTTTACAGCCCCCTTTCTAACTTATTATTAAGATAGTGACTTTTTACCCTCACATAGAGTTGTTTACAGCCCAGCCATTCCTTTCTATGAACACAGTGTCGTATAGAGCATATTTTTGGAGAATTGCGGTCCCTGAAGGTGACTTAGCTGCAAAAATTAGATTATATTCTTTTGCCAGGGATAAAGAATCCGAATATCCTGGAGGTATCTAATTTATCACGAGATGACTGCACCCAACACCCCACGCCACCCACCCACCAGCCCTATCAGGGAAGAATTTAACAGCACCCGCTCCTGTCTCTTAATGTGTGAAATACTGATTAACATGCAGCATCCTGGACCCTCAGACTAAATGTAATCTTGAAATAAACCTTTGACCACACAAGTGCATTCATCCCGTATGCAAAGTGCAATTAAACTAGTCGCTTGGGGTTGTTCAACAAACCATTAATCAACCTTGCTATGATTAATTGTACTAAAGCACTGCTATGATGAAATAAACGTGGTTTAGTCTGTAAAGATTCACGTTACAGAAGATGGAATGTAGAAAATTCCTTTTCACATATAAAAAATATGCAGATGAAGTTGCTGTATGCTGGATGGAATTTACCATATGCCTTGAATGACATGATCTGAAAACAAGCTTTTATGCCAGCTTCCATGGATTGAGAGGTAAGAGGAATCCATAGGCAGTAATGTACAACAAACTTCCACAGTCCCCACAGGAAATGCATATTTGATGCGAATGGGGGATTTCACTGTACAATGCATTTAGGAAAATTACAGTATATGGCAGCATTTGAATAATGACCAGTCCAGGGTGTACCCCCCCTGCCGCCCGAAGTCAGCTGGGATAAGCTCCAGCATATCTGCGACTCTAATAAGGATAGGCGGTATAGAAAATGGATGGATGGGTAGCATTTGTATAATGAAATGTTAGAACTTGAAATAGGCAATATGAATAAATCTAAGATGTTCTGTCAGCTGTAATGCTTTGTTTTTTGTCATGCAGGGTTATGAGTGTGTGTGTCAATCTGGATGGGAGGGAGAGTACTGCCAACAAGAAATTGATGAATGTTTGTCACAGCCCTGCAAAAAAAATGCCACCTGCACAGACCACCTCGACGGCCACAAGTAGGTGCACGCACTAGCTCGAGGGCACTACCCTCTCCAGATGCATCAGTCACTTAATCATAAAAAACAGATAGCATTATGTCCTTCCACTGGCAAAGCATGTAATGATTTCAATAAGGCAGGTAAAACCAATGAGTCAATCACTGGCTCGCAGCATGAAAACATTTCCAGGGGATGTGTGACTCATTGGAGGGAAGAAAGGCTTTATATCTGCTCAGCTAATAACCGTCCTCACTGGGGAGACGACAGACTGCTTTAGCTGGGAAGGAATTGCAATGTGGATTGTTTTAGTGCTCACTGCCACCAAGTGGAATATTCACCTGCTGTTTGACTACTGGATCTTCTTCTTATACTCTCGTCCTTATTCTTCAGGATCTCAGACTTGCATACACATTGTATCTATGTCATCCCCGCTTCTCTAATTGGGGCGGCTTGGATCAGGTGGTTGTCTCCCAACTGAAAGGTTGCAGGTTCGATCCCCAGTGGCATTGCAATCTATCGATCTATTATACTAAAATAAGTCAAAATATAGAAAATATTGTTTGACATTATTAAAATGTGTGGTCCTTTCTGTAGTTAACTAAATACCCTGGCAACTATAGTATATGATGAATATAGTGTTTGATTTTACAGTATGTGCAACAAATTAAAAAATGCTGTATCCTAAAAACATATCTCATATTTGGAGTTTGCAAGTCCTCCCCGTGCGTGCGTGGGTTTTCTCCGGGTACTCCGGTTTCCTCCCACATTCCAAAAACATGCATGTTAGGTTAACTGGCGACTCTAAATTGTCCATTAGTGTGAATGTGAGTGTGACTGGTTGTATGTCCGGCCTGTGATTGACCAGTTCAGGGTGTACCCCGCCTCCCGCCCAAAGTCAGCTGGGATAGGCTCCAGCATACCCGTGACCCTAATGAGGACAAACGGTATAGAAAATGGATGGATGGATGGACAATCGGGTCAGGAACCAATGAACCGCCATAAACGAGGGATTACTGTATTCAGATTTTGCAGTGGTGGATTGTAACCAGATTGTAAGTACAGCGTGAAGTTGCAAAAAGCGCAAGCAGAAGGAAGAGGAAAAAGAGAGGGTCTGCAATTTACAGTTGTCCCTCGCTACATCGCAGTTCAAATAGCGCTCCCTCACTCTGATGTGTTTTATCAAGAATGTAATAGTTAATAAATAATTGCTGTTACATTGGATCACTGAAATAAAAGTTATTGTTTGTTGTTGTTTGTCTGCCCTGTGATTGACTGGCAACCAGTCCAGGGTGTACCCCGCCTCCCTCCCAAAGTCAGCTGGAATAGGCTCCAGCATACCCGCGACCCCATTACCTTAAATTTGGTAATATAACGCCTCTGTTGGTGGCAAATCTTTGAGACACTATTTTTTAGCGGGTCCCAGCTGTATATTTCCGTGTGTATGAGTGACAGAAAGAAAGCTATGAATTGCTTTGTGAGGGAGATCACTTGCTGCTGGTATGCGACTCTAAATATATATATTTTTGATACTTATTTGTAGAGTAAAAATACTCCTATATTTGTGAGACAAAATTCAGTCTTGACTTAAGTGTATTTTTAGAAGCTTTTTTTAGAGGCTTTTACCCAGCACTGAAAGTATTCTACATAAAATAGAGGAATAAAAGCAATAAAATTGACATATAAATCTATTTTTTAGTTCATGAGAACCATACTGTAGTTTGAATATTTTTTGAGTCAGTTTTTCTTAGTCCATTCAGAAATATGGGGACTCAAATGTTTAAACTTGTAACACGTTTAATGTAAAACAAAATAATAAAATGGATACCAAATAACAGCAGAACATCTGAAATATGCAAGCAATACAATACAAATATTGCTTGCTATGGATTTTTAAAGCATGGCATACTTCCTGACTCTGTTGTCCATTTTATTACTGCTGGTAGTCAAAGACAAAACTGGCAAAATATCCAATTGCTCTAGCTAGTGGTCTATCCAAAGTATTGGAACAAATACTTTTGGTTAGGCTTCACGAACACATAAACACTGACAGTCCGTTTGGTTTTAAAAACAAACACAGTGCGTATAAGCACTGAAGGAAATTGTTAGCACAAAGATATTTGAGTCTTCTGGATGCATCCAAAGACTTTGACCCAATACATCATGGAAAATACCACTGTAGTTTTACGAACTACACGAGCAAGAGGTTCCTCCACGTTTGATAAGAATCTTACACTTCTGGTATACACATCACACCATGCAAACCAAAAGCGGTAAGCGTATCTTCATCAGTCCAAGTGACTAATGGGGTCCAACAAGGTGGAATCCTGTCACCTGTTCTTTTTCATCTGTATATAGATGCTCTTTCCCAAAAATTGAAAACCTGTAAGACCAGATGCATGGTAGAGGAAAGCCTCATTAATTAGTTGTTGTAGGCTGATGACTTCATGCTGCCTAACAACAACTGCTGATGATCTGCTAAAGTTATGGTATGCAGTATGACATTGGATTTAGCTCCAAAACTAGTGTAGGTATGATTAAAAAAATCAAAGAGGATCATAACCTAAATTTGTAATATTTTTATGGCAGACAAAAGTTAATGTGATGTACCAAGTCAAATACTAATAGCACATTTTTCGGAATAATTTTAGTGATGATAATCATGTGCAGGACCAGTGCTGTAAACTGTATGTAAGCCAATATGCTGGCAAGTAAATTTCACTTGTGTATAGTCCATTCCATTCCATTATCTTCCGCTTATCCGGGACCGGGTCGCGGGGGCAGCAGCTTCAGTATGGAAGTCCAGACTTCCCAGTCCCCAGCGACCTCTTCCAGCTCCACCGGGAGGACACCAAGGCGTTCCCAGGCCAGCTGTGAGACATAGTCCCTCCAGCGTGTCCTAAGTCTTCCCCGGGGCCTTCTCCCGGCTGTGCATGCCCAAAACACCTTACCAGGGAGGCGCCCACGAGGCACCCGGATGAGATGCCCGAGCCACCTCAAATGGTTCCTCTTGATGTGAAGGAGCAGCGGCTCTACTCTGAGCTCCTTCCGGATGGCCGAGCTCCTCACCCTATCTCTTAGGGTGAGTCCAGCCACCCTACGGAGGAAACTAATTTCCCCCGCTTGTATTCGCGATCTCGTTCTTTCGGTCATGACCCATAACTCATGACCATAGGTGAGGGTGTGAACGTAGATCGATTGGTAAACAGAGAGCTTTGCCTTCCGGCTCAGCTCTCTAGCAGAGACGAGATCCTAAGCTCACCAACTGGACTCCCTCAACACCTTTACTGCGCCTAGAAATTCTGTCCATGAAGATTATGAACAGAATCGGTGACAAAGGGCAGCCTTGGCTGAGGCCAACGTTTACCGGAAACAAGCTCGACTTACTGCTGGCAATGCGAACCAGGCTCCTGTTTCGATTATACAAGGACCGAATGGCACGTAGTAGCAGACCACCAATCCCGTACTCCCGGAGCACCCCCCACAGGACACCACGAGGGACACGTTCGAATGCCTTTTCCAAGTCCACAAAGCACATGTAGACTGGTTGGGCAAACTCCCACATACCTTTGAGTACCCTTGCAAGGGTGTAGAGCTGGTCCAGTGTTCCGCGACAGGGATGAAAACCACATTGCAACTCCTGAAACCGTGGTACGGTCCTACTCTTCTCTCCCGCACCCTGGAGTAGACTTTCTAAGGGAGGCTGAGGAGTGTGATCCCCCTATAGTTGGAACACACCCTCCGGTTACCCTTTTTAAAAATGGGGACCACCACTCCAGTCTACCAGTCCAGAGGTACAGTTCCCGACTTCCATGCAAAGTTGTAGAGGCGTACCAACCAAGACAGTCCCCCAACATCCAGAGCCTTGAGGAATTCAGGGCGAAACTCGTTTACCCCCGGAGCCTTGCCATTGGGGAGTGTTTTAACTACCCCAATTGCCTCAGCTACGGTGATAGAAGTGTCCACGTACGTATCCTCAGATTCTGCTTCCTCTACGGAAGGTTTGTCAGTGGGATTGAGAATTGTACAGTGTACACTTGTGTACAGAAAAAAATAGCCGTTTTTCGAGCTTATTGTACTTCACTCTACACATCCCATTTGTGGTGCTGTTACAGTAAAGTCAAAATGAAAACGCTTCAGGTGGAATTTAATGATGCATTCAGGATTTTGCTCAAGTTCCCCAGGTGATTAACTGCCAGTCATATGTTTGTAACTAGCAATGTCCTCACCTTTTAATGCTGTTTTGAGGAATTTTCTGCATTAATGTATGCGCTGATTAGTGGACCCAAAAAAATAGAATCATAAGGGCTTGATTGAGCCTTTACAAACACATGGTGCTCGTCAGGAAGTTCAGGGTTGAATCTCCGTTGGGCATCTCCGTGTGGATTTTGCATGTTCTCACCGTGTGTGTGTGGGTTTAGACTCTAAATTCTCCATTAGAGTGGGAATGTGAGTGTGAATGGTTGTTTGTCTGCCCTGTGATTGACTGCCGACCAGTCCAGGGTGTACCCCGGTATAGGCTCCAGCATACCCGCGACCCTAATGAGGATAAGCGGTATAGAAAATGGATGGATGGATGGACTAAAAACATAACCTCCTTGGCCGAGGTAATAAAATACGGGTTGTGTAGTGTGGAAGTTTTTGCGATTTCCAAACTGAGGAACTGAGGCAAAAAATGCTGTATATAAAATCTATCTATTTTTTTATTATACAAATGCTATTTATTCATTGTCAATCAGATGTACATTTTCTTGACAAAGACCTTTTTTTTAAATTCAATCTGAAGAAAAAACATGGCTTTTAAAGTCCTTCATTAGTTTATATATAACAATTATGATACATGTCCCAAGTTTTGTTCGATTTTGGTCTTGAACTGAATAAAAAATCTGCAAAAGATTATTTAATTGCAAAAAAATGCATGACTATCTATGATGTGCATAATCAGGTTTTTTTTTTCTTTGATCCAGTATTGAGTAAGATCTGTGCCACGTCTTCTTTTTGGTGTATCCAAGGTGTTTGTGCTCACCGGGCTGGACGGGAGTGGATTGTTCTAAAAAAATGAATGGGTGTGAATCCAGGCCTTGTCTAAATGGAGCTCAGTGTCAGGAGTCACATGTACCTGGGGAATACTTCTGCACCTGCCCACCATTTCTGAGTGGCCCCTTGTGCAACCAGTCCTATGACCCATGTGATCCCATCCACAATTTGTGCCTGCACAACTCCACCTGCCTGACACACTCCAATGGAACGGCTTACTGCACATGTCCAGCTGGTGAGTGTCCACATCTTCTGTATAATATGTATTTTGTACACTGTTGTGTAATTACGATAACATCCTATTTCATTTAGCCAGTCAGGCTAATTGTAAGTGTGGCAATCTTTCCATAAAACTGTGTTTCATAATGGAGACGCTCATTTTTCACACTATTCAATAGGTACACACACACACACACACATATATATATATATATATATATATATATACATATACATACACACATATACATATATATACATGAATACATATATATACATAAATATATACATATATATACATATATACATATACACACACACACACACACACACACA
>QODF01000040.1:1178463-1266132 GCA_024372805.1 Oostethus manadensis
ATATATACATATATATATACATAAATATATACATATATACATATATACATATATACATAAATATATACATATATACATATATACACATATACATATATATACATATACATATATACACATATATACACATATATATACATATATATATACATATACATACATATATATATACATATATATATACACATATATACACATATATACATATATACATATAGGGCCGCACAGTGGCTGAGTGGTTAGCACATTGGCCACACAGTCAGGAGATCTGGAAGACCTGGGTTCAAATCTCCGTTGGGCATCTCTGTGTGGAGTTTGCATGTTCTCCACACAGACTCTAAATTGTCCATCGGTATGAGTGTGACTGGTTGTTTGTCTATATGTGTCCTGCCATTGACTGAGTCTTTTGTCTTTGGTTTATTTTCTATTTTTATTTGTACTATATTGGGTAATATGAGAGTAAAGGTGTCAATCTATTAAGATTTAACCACTATCATGATTAATCACATTTTGCTCATTGTTAACTCATAATTAACTGCACTTCATCACAGATAGAGTTTGGTCTTAATACTGATATTTTGTCATCACAGAAAAGTTTTTATCTATAATAAGTAGGGATGTAAAAAGTGTTCAATATGCAGCTAGGATAACTACATCAAATTTTATGTAAAGTGACATCAGGGTGTACCCTGCCTCTTGGCCAAAGTCAGCTGGAATAGGCTCCAGCATAGATCAGCAAACCTAATGAGATGTAATGACCTTATTGAGTGCTAATGTGCATATTTGTTCAGTACACAACCTCCCTAAAAATAACAATAACATTTAAAGTCAGGCTTGTAGAGTGGAAAATGGATTTGTAATCATTTCATGCTTTTAATTTGATGTTGTTCCTGTCAAACACAATACATAATAAGAAGATAAATTAAATTGCTATAAAGTACCTATGTTTGTAGATCAAATAAATAATTTATCGATTTGAGTGTAAGCATTGCCTTAGTTTAAACACCAGTTGTCAGATAGTGAGCACTTAATGCTAATGAGTTAGGCTTTGGTTTGAACGGTTTGGTTGAACTCAAAAACACAACAATGAAACTGGCTTGCGGAGAAAATTGGACCTTAAGAAATGATGTTTTACCAGTACATTTTGATGATGGTGACCCTTTGAGAGGTTTGAGGTGATACGTGAGAACTGATCAAATATATTGTATCAGTATTGCTTGTGTGTGTTGCGCTGTGCCAAATGGCTCAATCAGTGCAAAGTGGGTGAGATGTTTCCTGATATAAATAGGGGCTCGGTTGGTTTCAGAAGGCTTCCTTGGAGAGGAATAAGAAATGAGGACCTTGCTGCATACATTACACCAAGAGCTTTGCGTGGGCTTGCTCTTTTTTACTTTACACAAGCATGATGACTCACTACTCCCATTATTATTCAACATAAATCCATCCTACATACATAGCTAGTACTCAACATCTCATGGCTTCAATACAAAACACTGATTATAACAGTGTTGTATCATTCAGACATGCTTTTTTTTATTTGAGTTTGTATGAAAATCGTGTGGGATGTACAGAATTTACATTGACATTACAATGTGTCTACAAGAAACAGCCATTCCATGCACTTGAAATGACCCTACATAATCAAAGCTATGTTTATTTGAAAACAAATTAAGTTTTATATAGGCTGTTTTGCCCTTATATATATATATATATATATATATATATATATAATATATAAACTAAATATATATTTTTTTTTTTTCTTAATACAATGTTTGACAGTAGGTCACCACTATTTCTATATTTATACTTTTTTTTAATTAATTCTAGCTCTGTTTATTATATGGAATGAATTGTAACTCACATTTTAAAAAACAAAGCACTTACTGACTGGCAGTAGTTCAACTCCACTTCAGGGGAGAAACATTTTCATATCAATCAACTCAAACGTGCACAAAATAAAGAATGATGGTGGTGGCGTGGACAAACTGTGATTTGTGAGTAAAACTGACAGAAAGTAAGTCCTACCTTTAAGAAATGATGCACTTCCATGGTTATAATAATACTTGCAGTTAAGGTAATGAACATCTGCACAGACAAAAACAGGCTTGCATCTGGTAAGAGCCTTTGGTGGTGGTTGTCGAATGCTGGACGGGGTATGTAGAGACAGGGTCAATGTGCAGATAAGAGTGTTTAATAAAGCATGAGCAGGTACAGGTAATATAGTACAGTAAAGCGACAGGGAAACCAAAAGGTCGCAGCGCAAAAATCCTTTGTACTTCAAGCAGGTAAGACAGAACATCAAGGTGACATCATAGATGTGAAGATGACAATGACCAGAAACCAGCACCGTTAACGTGACAGGATTGGGTTTAGGAACCCAACTGATAACTACCGGTAATTGAACACAGCTGCTCACACATCTCCACTGGGGTAAAGCAATTGCACCTTATACCCGGCAGGAAGTACAACATACAAAATAAGAGTTCAGACCATTAAGTGACAATTTCTGTCTTGCGGTGCATGACGCTTTGGCATGAATTGACGTGACTGTTGACCTCAACTATCCTAAGAATTCACCACAAGCGCACATGTGCACACCACAAAACTGCCAGTCCATTATGAAATGGAATGTCCCGTGGTGAACAAACGGTACACAGTTTTACCGTGTGCAGTATCAACCCTAGTGTCTACCTTTATATTTCACATTAAAAACCTTTCATCTAAATTAGCTGAGATAAGCTCCAGTATAGTGAAGTAATGAGGAGAAAGCGGCACATAAAATGGATGGGTGGTTGTTTTGGGGTTTTTCAGTACAACCTCACGTGTGACTTTACAGGTTGTTTTTTTTTCATTTTGATATTTTTTTAATAACTAAAGCTTTCACAATGGCGCTTTAGCTGTGGTAACTAATATTTTTCATCGATTATGTTAAAATTTTAGTGTAATAAATATGTGCAGATGAGGGCAAGCACAATGGAGGCACAACGTCACGTCCCCACAGTCACGTCTGATGTAGTTTTAGTTTTGTGCAGTTTTTCACATTACAACCTGATCACCAGCAGTTCAATCCCATCACAAAGACAATATGTATCTCCAGCTCACAAACAGCCTTTAGCCTTGGAATGACACTTCCTCATTGTCATTAGACAAAAGTGAGATGCATTCAAAGAGACGCCGAACGTCACAACAACATCTTTGTGTTCATGCGTTGTCAAAATAAACAAAAAGACAAAGAAAAATAATAAGTTAATAGTTTTTTTCCCCTTCTAATATAAATCTTACTGGGCAGTACAATTTACTGCTTATAAGCATGCTGGGAAATCACAGAAAATACATGCACGTTGGTCTCTGCGAATTTTCAAAAATGAATAAATGATTGCTGTTTTGTGGTTCAATATACAGCATCATTGTTGCATGTTAATGCATGTTTAGGCAAATTGTATTCGTTATGGGTTTTATTAAGCATTTCCTGTCACGATCGGTGTTTTATTCGTGACAGTTGTTTAAGTTTCATGTTTTTTCTTGCCTCCTTTGAGTTGTCTCCCCAGTTTAATTACACACACCTGCCTCTCGTTACTGTCTTGCTATTTAAGTTCAGGTGTGTGCACCCTTAGTTGTCGGTTCATTGTTAGTTTGTCCCTCTTCCTGGATCGTTGCTTTGTTCCTGCCGCTGCTTCGCAGCATATTTATTAAAAGATTCCTGCAAACCTTACCTGTCTGACGTCCGGCTCTCTGCATCTTTGGGGTTGTTACACCATGCCGCGACGATACCATAACATTTCCGAATATAAAATGGCAAAATTAACTAAATGGATTAACGAAAATGCAAATACAAGGTGAAAAAAGCATTCTTATTGTGAATGTAGCACTGTATTCAGTATTCAGTAATTACTAAGGTTCCATAAGGAACACATTTACCGTGACACTGCTCAAGCACAAATTTTATTTATGTTTTAAATAGCTTATATACATATATTTTTGGTAATATGAGTGTAAAACCTTTCAAATCTCCCATACGCTGGAAGTACGCTGTCCTGAAAAAAAAACAAGGAATTTTTTTCTGATTATATGGACTATATTGGGTAATACAAATGAATAGGTTACTATATGGGTGTTATTTCAGGTCTAATAAAATGATTATTATTAAATCGTATTGTGCGGAAATTCACATATGGCAGTCAAGTTTGGAACCAATTAACCACGATAGACATGGGACGACTGAACACTCATAACTTGAATTCAGCTTAACGCTTAACAGTTAACTTGTGATTCAAATGTTCTGCTATTATATCAGTAATTAGAAGGACTGAAAATGAATGTGACATCTATATCGATTAATGTCAGCAGGGAATAGACACTGAACTACAGTATAACTACAAATCACACCTGAATGAACCTGAAAAACAGGTGACCGAAGCAACGCAACGGAAATGTGGGTACCACAAGGTGAGATGAAAAAACTAAGAATAAGGCTTAAAACTATCTTAAAGACAAAAACTCAACCGAAGCATAAGAAACCCAAATTAGGCATCCCATAGACGAAGGAAAAACTGGCTACTGGAGGGAAGTTAGTCCACCCACCACTAATCTCCGTCTGTCCAGTACCGATCTTCAGTGGTTGAACAAGAAACCACCACAGGTGAACATTTCTACAAGGTCAAAAACGCATTCTTGAACCTGACTGCAGTGTTGCGAGAAAGCAACATTTACCAAACATCAACCTCAATGAGGGACTCAAAACACATGCATTGTGTGGAGATGATTGACACTATCCCACTAGGTACTTTTCAGCTATTAGAAGTCTAATCTACATTTATGGTAGATCTCGAGGTAACATCTAGCATACATCTTATGCGTTACTGTAAAAGGTGTTTACAGATAGATATCTAATATAGACATCTAACATTCATCTATTTGCATGCACTTACACAAGGTTTATCAATTAGTTTAGTTTATTGGTTATTTGACAGGGACCATGTACAAGATCATTAATCTTTCACAGAAAAGATGATCTGCACCAGATTTAGCTACTTCTACTTTCCATCTGCAGTCCCTGGAGAAGTGAACACATTAAAATACATTTCATAATAAACACATCAAAACTAAATTATCTTTAACCTTACCATCTGTACATTCAACACTGTTTTATTTCATTGAAAGTGGGAAAAAATTAAAATAATAATAATATTATTATTAATAGATGCAGATTAGATTTATTTATTAAATGTTTATTAGATGCCCCTTTTTATTCCTTCTAAATAATACAAAAAACACTTTTGTACAAATTTATTTAATGTAGGCTTGCAAAAAAATACACTCAACACAACAGCCTTAAAACAGCAACATTAACAACATACAACAAAAAAAAATAGTACTTTCAAAAGCACATGGCCAAGTGACCAAAAAAATTAGGCAGCAAAGTCCAAGTTGTCAAAGTCACTAGTCAGGTTTGCAATCCAAGTAACACACCATGCACATTATCTTCTGCTGTTAACATTAGTTTGTGTGTTCTACGCATCATTTTTTAATGCCTGTCTCTTGTGAGAATAAAATTGAAAAATTCACAAAATACTTAAAATACCCTAAACTCTCTCTTGTCCCTGACATCCATTTGCATGAAAGCTGAAGGGAAGCCAGAAGGGATGGCATTTGCTTTATGTGGTAGATGGAGGCCTCTGGTTCGCTCCTTACAATTCGAGAAGGTACACCAAAGCTCCAAAAGCTTTACTCTTCCAAACCAAGTTAACAAAACATTCAGGATAGAAAGTGAGGATTATGTGCAGCTTGCACAAATTAAACTCCACTCAAGTTTCACAATAGCAGACTGGCAAAAAAGACCAAATGAAATCACATTCAACTCTAGTGACAAACACATGGAACTGTCCTGCACCATAAATGGAACACAAACTGTAGAAAATTGTAATCAAGGGAGTATTTAACACCAATATGTCAGAAGAGACCTATTCAAACTGTTGAGGATGCTATTTCAAAAATATAATATATTATACATCTGTATTTCAACATTGCTAACATCAAAAGTATGCACTGACAAAACTGGATGGCAAAATGGATTTGGAGTGAAAGAGTGACCCAAAACAAACGAGAAACAAACATGCATGCAACCGAAATGGAAGGTTTGCAGTTTACAAAGATGAAGATATTGAGTTCTTAGTATGTGTGGGGTCAAAGCCCATACATTTGACAAAGACCCAACTGCAGCCCATGCATTTAACAAACAAATTTGACATTTAACAATTGCAACACAAATTAATCCCGCAGCTGATGATTCAAATCACCGACTGATGGATGCCGACTGAATCTCTCAAACAAATATGATGCAAAATTGACTTGTTTGATACCTATGTGACATATGTATGACATGCATTATGATGATGGGTGGTTGAGTAAACAATTGCTACATTTAGTGGACAACAAAGAGACACCACCATGTAAATCAGTGGGTCTCAAACTTTTTACAGTGACATACCCCTTCAGACATTTGACCTGAAACCATGTAGGCTCTACTCCTGCACACTTAACAAACATAACTCGTTTTTATCTTAACTTGAAATATTGAACATAATTATTTGATTCATTTTATAGTAATTCCTGGTCAAAATGTGTATTTTGCATGGTCACATTTTAAAATTTGACATGAGCAGCACTGAGCAATAGCTGTATAATCATCATACTTATTTTTTATTTCAGTCTGATGTTGGCACCTTCTGTTTGAATGGCTTGAATTTGAGCATCAATTCTTTAACCAATGTGGTTTAAGTCAGCATATCAATTTAATGCCAAAAGTTTAACATCCATACACCCTCATTAGGGGTATGCTGGAGCCTATCCAAGATTAACAATCACGATAAAACAGTGTCCGCAATAAAAAAATGCATACTACCAATGATAAAGCTTTGTTTTTGCCGGAATCCCCACTTAACAGTGACAGGTTTTTACCGCTGCATCGTGCTGGGGAATGAAACCCCAATATAATGATGCACACACAGCAATGAACAACTTCATGCTCTGTCTCCTTTCTGCTCCATTCTCCAAGTGCTGAGAGCCGTTCAGGTGCACTTGTAATTGTGAGTGTGAGGTGCTAATTGTTTTTAATTTTTTTTGTTGCTTGAGTGGTTAATCTGACTATTAATTTCATACTAATCTTTGATTCATAAATAATCTACATAACCTGACAAGTTCCTGTAAATAGTTGAATTATGAAACAAAACTACTGGAGTTGACAATGCTTACTTAATGATCTTCTCAGCCTTTTTAAGTGCAGACTAGTGTTAAATTCCAAAATAACTTGACATTAGTAAGATTGTAAAGGTGACTGTAGGGGTGTTATTTAATGTCTACAGGGCTCTAAAACTGTATTTAGAAAGTCAAGCAGGTGTTCTATGCTCTAACTACTAATTAAATTTAAAATTAAATCTAAACTACTAATTATTAAATGCAGTTGGGTTTGCAACCAATTTCAAATGGTCAATCATGATTAATTATTTGATTAATCGATTAAATGTATATGACACCAATCCAGTGGGATGCCCAGCACGTGAAGTTTGTCCCTATCAGTTCTGTTTGTGGAGTGTCTGGGTCACATCGGGCCTTAAAAACCACTGTAAATTTGGCCCAACTCTGTATTGGCCTTACTTGCTGTCTTCCTCCAAGCTTATTGCTTCTTATCTTGTGCTTGTTACAACCAGCAGCTTCAAAATGCACCCTTGCACGTGTGCACAATACAAACAAAATGATTCCCCATTCATCAATAGTGCAGCAAGTTGTCAGAAACCCTGCAGGGTACTTTTTAATGAAGTGTGTGCATGTAGCTCACAGCTGGTAATTCTGGCTTTTTCTACCAATTTTAATGTGATGAAATCGCATCATTTGAAAAAGGTTAATATTTATTTAGGCTATAACCAGGATAGAGTTGTGAATGCAATGCCACTTACCAATCGGTGCAGGGGTTTATAAATAATGATGGTTGTGTTTAGTTGTGTTTCAGGTGGATTAAACCACATAATTCGGTGTGGACACAGGTTATTGGGGTGTAATTGAAATCAGATTTTTTGGTGAACATTCAACAACATTCGGTTGGGTACCCCCTACACAGTACACGATGAGTGACAGACAACAAGTGTAACTGTCCATTGCCACATGTCCACTCCATAAACAAAAACAGTGCAAGCCAGCCTATGTCTAGCGATAGTGCAAAGGATAAAGTCAGTGCCTAAAAATTCTCTTCAGTTGCAAAAGTCTCCTTTTTGAGAACACTTTGCCTTCCCAGTGAAAGACGTCAAGGACAAAGGCGATATTGATGGATATGCAAATGATGTGCCAGCATTGTTCAGTAAAGATCGGGAATGGGGCTACAAGCAGGAACTATTAATGCGGCTATTGAGCCAATAAGGAACTTTGATTTCCTAAAACTAAAATGATTTAGACTTTTCAGACTGATGTTGTTGCAATGAAACATTGTGAACTATTATATATTATTTCATATTTTTGTATTTGAGAACTTTATTTATTGGAAAATTACCTGCAAGCAGTTTTCTTTTGTTTAGCTTTATGCTATTTTAATGATCATTAAATCTGTTTACACAGAGAGAAGAGGAATGCTAAGAGTCTAGAACTAAGAGTAGGAACTTTGAATGTTGGAACTATGACAGGAAAAGGTAGAGAAGTAGTTGACATGATGCAGAGGAGGAAGGTAGACATATTGTGTGTCCAGGAGACCAGGTGGAAAGGTAGCAAGGCTAGAAGCTTAGGAGCAGGGTTCAAGCTGTTCTATCGTGGTGTAGATAGGAAGAGAAATGGAGTAGAGGTGATTTTGAAGGAGGAGTTTGCTAGCAACGTCCTGGAGGTAAAAAGAGTGTCAGATAGAGTGATGAGCCTGAAGCTAGAAATCGAAGATGTGATGTTCAATGTTGATAGTGGGTATGCTCCACAGGTAGGATGTGAGATGGAGGAGAAAGAGAAATTCTGGTCAGACCTGGATGAAGTGATGCGGAACATCCACAGAAGTGAGAGAGTTGTCATTGGTGCAGGAAACAGAGATGATGAGGAGCTGATGGGCAAGTTTGGTATCCAGGAGAGGAACGCAGAAGGACAGATGGTGGTCGACTTTGCAAAAAGGATGGAAATGGCTGTAGTAAATACTTTCTTCAAAATCTTTCTTCAGTGAAAACATCTGATTTTTTTCTGCAGGGAAGCAAATTCAAGCAGAACTGATGTCCATATTTTTTTTGTTTTAGTGACACCTAAAACATCTGACCAGTTGTGTACTTCTATGAAACAACAAAAAGAACATGAGACAAAGGCTTTTGATTACAAAATAAAATTTATTTACATATTTAGAACACCTCAATCATAATAAAAATATCTACTTACAGGTGTTTGTGTGGGTAAATTATGTGTGTGTCAACTATTTACAGAGCGTGCACGTGCGTGTATGAGCCTATGTACTTCTTTACAGTGTGGTAGACTGTGTAGCATTCTCCTGCATGCAGGGGGACATGGCAAAACCTGCACCACATTTTGGTCTCACTTTTTTGACCCTTCCGGGCACCGTGCAAGTCACCTTCATCTCAACCAGAATCTTCCCCACCATGTCTGATCGATGGACGACCTCTGCTTGACGCACGTCCGCTGGCTCCGATGTAGCACCAAACGGCTCAACAATGCTAACCGCAACATTGTTACGATGGTTGTTATTGTCATCCGCTTTCTGTTCACCATCACCCGGATCCTTCCTGATCGCAACATTCCTTACAGCACCTCCATCACCAGACAAACTCTGTGCAAGATGTAAGCTGCTTGTAATGTTTTTCACCACTTGATTTTTGCATGCGCTTTGCCATTTTCACTCAACCCACAATTCACCGTCCTCCATCTTCCTTGCCAATCTGCCGGAGGAAAATTTTAAGTGTGCCCCCTACTGGATAGAAATTTATTGACCACAAGTCTGAAATTTGCACATATGACGTATAAGGCTTTGATCTGTCCCTTCATCATCTTCCCCGCGGAAAAAAAAAGCAAAAGACGCCAAATGGCGCCTTCGGCAGTCAATGAGTTAAGTTTGACAATCATGCAAAAAAAAAGAACTCAAGAAGGGGGCAAACACTACCACACCATTGTAGCTCAAAAAATAACTGTACAGTTAATGGTTTGGAACACTGTAGACCATTCATTCATTCATTTTCTATACCGCTTATCCTCATTAGGGTTGCGGGTATGCTGGAGCCTATCCCAGCTGGCTTTGGGCGAGAGGAGTGGTACACCCTGGACTGGTTGCCAGTCAATCGCAGGGCATATATAGACAAACAAACATTCACACACACATTTATATCTATGGACAATTTAGAGTCCCCAATTAACCTAACATGCAGGTCATGGTATTTTGATAATATCCTTAATGGATTATTTGGGCTGAAACTGCAGTCCTTGCCTCCATTATGTTGTAGTAACATCAGTGTGAATCAGAATAAAAGGCATCCATTAGTGGGGGCCTATAGGGAGTACTATTAAAAGGATTTGTACAACACCTTCAGAATGGAGGTTAGATTTGTCTACACAGGTGCTTTGTGAGAACCTGCAGGCCAGAATAAAGAATGAAGCCATAGTAGAGCAGAAAGCAAATACAATGAAAGCACTTGACAGAGGAAAATGTGCAGTTGTTGCTCTTATCGCTGAATCTCCTCTGAGCTGGTGGCCGGAAGGCCGAAGTCACGGTGCCTGTCCAGCACAGATGTTCTACTTGGCTCTTAATGAGGGTACGTCAGCAGGGAGCAGCAGACCCCTGAGGAAAATAACCTGAAAAGGCGAGTGTTAGGGCAGAGGTCAGGGTGAGGTTCAATGGCTGACAACCACAACAAATGAAACAAACAGGAATAGCATCTCTCAGCACAGATTAAACCATGAGGTACCCTTACATCAACCTACTAAGGCGTCAGTGCCCTTGCTTAGTTGGTGCACTTTTGGAGTTTACCTAACATGCTCCAGAATGTAGGTAGGAGTAATAGGACTCCTGCACCTTGTTTAAAAATAGCTCCAAAAGACTTTCCAACTTGTGTAAATCTACTGTTCTCTTTGGATCTTCACTAAGCTCTTTAGACTTTCCCTTTGTTCTGAGTATTAATCCAATGAGAGCTGGCATACATCATTTTATGCTGGCAAGCTGCAGTCAATCATGATTGGGTGACTGACCTACTAAGAAATTAATAGACCTTGACCTTTTCACATTAAAAGACAGCCTAGAACCTTCAATTATTAACATATTTCAATGAATGTACTGTATGTACAGTATATGATTCATTTTTTTAAACTGCTGACTAAAAACCTGACAAGTGAGTCAACATTTAAAGTTCAGGTGCACTCAAAATGTGCTTATTTTTTGCAGTGTTCAATCATGGCCACATCATTAAAAAAGATAACTTGACCATGTTCAATTAATAAATAATTGTGGGAAATAAAACCTTGCCCTCGCAAACCGTTCATGTGAGTGATAACATGTCCGCAGGACAGGAGGCATCACTTCCTGTCTGACGCTCTTATTTTGTTGCGATGCGCTTTTTGTTGGGGCTAAGAGGCAGCCACTTTACCCAAGGGGAATTAAGCACGGCTGTTTCCATTTTCAACTTGTTGGGTTTATAGGTTCATCACTTTACTGTAGTCATTTATGTTATCCTGGTCCACTTTACCACCGCTGCTGTCACCTAGATGCTCTCCTTCCTGATTGCTTCTGCCCAGACTACCTCATGTATGTTCACAGAGGCTTTTTTCTCTGTGACTTTTTCTTAATTGTTCCTGCACACTGAATACTGCACCTGCTTTTGTTTATTAAATGACATTTTATTTTGCACCCTAGTTCCTGTTTCTGCATCCCATGTGGGCCAGCCACACGGCAGTTGTGACAGTTGTGATGATCTAACACCTCATGATTTTTATATTTTAATATATAATTAAGTTAATATCATTTCGTTCACGTGGAGTAATTAGGCCTTTGCAGTTTGTGTGAGAAGCAAAACCGAAGGGGTTCAAGGTGTTTGTAATAACGTCCGTGTAAGGTATCGATCGTTTTTGGATCTTCAAAGTTCCTGTACTTGGTCAATATTATGTGAGTAGCAGAAATTATGTCTGTATTTTGCAAAATCCACATCAATAATGATGTCCACTGCAAATCATTTTAGAATATCCAATTACAGTATACAGTATATTCACATCAGAGTCATTCAATAAAAGCCATGATATTGCTGTCTGATTGTGTTCCTTTTTCCCAATACCCAGGGTTAAATAATCAAAAAAAGACCAAACGTTATACATGATCCATTTTATCAGTTCAGTTCACTTTAGTTTTTTTTTTTTTTTGTAGCCGCAATGGGGCACAAGCCAGGGTCTTATTGTGCCGGTCCCAAGCCTGGATAAATACAGAGGGTTGTGTCAGGAAGGGCAGCCGACGTAAAACTTTGCCAAACCAGAACATGAGAATCAGACAAATGACTTCCATACCGGATCGGACATGGCCCGGGTTAACAACGTCCGCCACCGGTGCTGTTCACCGACAGGGTGCCGGTGGAAACTGGATTACTGTTGGCCGAAGAAGGAGAGGAGGAAGGTGTGTCCGTAGGAGGAGAGAGAAGAGGAATGCTAAGAGTCTAGAACTAAGAGTTGGGACTTTGAATGTTGGAACTATGACAGGAAAAGGTAGAGAATTAGTTGACATGATGCAGAGGAGGAAGGTAGACATATTGTGTGTCCAGGAGACCAGGTGGAAAGGTAGCAAGGCTAGAAGCTTAGGAGCAGGGTTCAAGCTGTTCTATCGTGGTGTAGATAGGAAGAGAAATGGAGTAGGGGTGATTTTGAAGGAGGAGTTTGCTAGCAACGTCCTGGAGGTAAAAAGAGTGTCAGATAGAGTGATGAGCCTGAAGCTAGAAATCGAAGGTGTGATGTTCAATGTTGTTAGTGGGTATGCTCCACAGGTAGGATGTAAGATGGAGGAGAAAGAGAAATTCTGGTCAGACCTGGATGAAGTGATGCAGAACATCCCTAGAAGTGAGAGAGTTGTCATTGGTGCGGACTTCAATGGGCATGTTGGTGCAGGAAACAGAGATGATGAGGAGGTGATGGGCAAGTTTGGTATCCAGGAGAGGAACGCTGAAGGACAGATGGTGGTCGACTTTGCAAAAAGGATGGAAATGGCTGTAGTGAATACTTTCTTCCAGAAGAGACAGGAACATAGGGTGACCTACAAGAGTGGAGGTAGGAGCACACAGGTAGACTACATCTTGTGTAGAAGGTGTAACCTGAAGGAGGTCAGTGACTGCAAAGCAGTGGTAGGTGAGAGTGTAGCCAGACAGCATAGGATGGTGGTGTGTAGGTTGACTCTAGTGGTGAGAAGGATGAAGAGGGTAAAGGCAGAGCAGAGGACAAAATGGTGGAAGCTCAAAAAGGAGGAGTGTTGCGTGACATTTAGGAAGGAGTTGAAAAAGGCTATGGGTGGCCAGGAAGTCCTTCCAGATGACTGGACAACTACAGCTACTGTGATCAGGGAGACAGGTAGGAGAGTACTTGGTGTGTCATCTGGAAGGAAAGTAGATAAGGAGACTTGGTGGTGGAATGAGGAGGTGCAGGAGTGTATACAGAGTAAGAGGTTAGCTAAGAAGAAGTGGGACACTGAGAGGACTGAAGAGAGTAGACAGGAGTACAGAGAGATGCAGCGTAAGGTGAAAGTAAAGGTGGCAAAGGCCAAACAAGGGGCTTATGATGACTTGTATGCTAGGTTGGACAGCAAGGAGGGAGAGAAAGATCTATACAGGTTGGCAAGGCAGAGGGACAGAGATGGGAAGGACGTGCAGCAGGTTAGGGTGATGAAGGATAGGGATGGAAGGGTATTGACAGGTGCCAGTAGTGTCATGGGAAGATGGAAAGAGTACTTTGAAGAGTTGATGAATGAGGAAAATGAGAGAGAACAACGAGTAGAAGAGGTGACTGTTGTGGACCAGGAAGTAGCAAAGATTAGTAAGGAAGAAGTGAGGAGGGCATTGAAGAGGATGAAGAATGGAAAGGCACTCGGTCCTGATGATATACCTGTGGAGGTATGGAAGTGTCTAGGAGAGGTGGCAATAGAGTTCCTGACCGGGTTGTTTAACAAGATCTTAGATAATGAGAAGATGCCTAAGGAATGGAGGAGAAGTGTGCTGGTGCCCATTTTTAAGAACAAGGGAGATGTGCAGAGTTGTGGCAACTACAGAGGAATAAAGCTGATGAGCCATACAATGAAGTTATGGGAAAGAGTAGTTGAAGCTAGACTAAGGGCAAACGTGAGCATTTGTGAGCAGCAGTACGGTTTTATGCCAAAAAAGAGTACAACAGATGCAGTATTTGCTTTGAGGATGTTGATTGAGAAGTACAGGGAAGGTCAGAGGGAGCTGCATTGTGTTTTTGTAGATCTGGAGAAAGCTTATGACAGGGTGCCCAGACAGGAACTGTGGTATTGTATGAGGAAGTCTGGAGTGGCAGAGAAGTATGTTAGAGCGGTGCAGGACATGTACGAGGACTGTAAGACAGTAGTGAGGTGTGCTGCAGGTGTGACAGAGGAGTTCCGAGTGAAGGTGGGACTCCATCAGGGATCAGCTCTGAGCCCCTTCTTGTTTGCTATGGTGATGGACAGGCTGACGGACGAGGTTAGACAGGAATCTCCATGGACTATGATGTTTGCAGATGACATTGTGATATGTAGTGAGAGCAGGGAACAGGTGGAGGAGAAGCTTGAGGGGTGGAGGTTTGCCCTGGAAAGGAGAGGAATGAAGGTCAGCCGCAGCAAGACGGAGTACATGTGTGTAAATGAGAGGGACCCAAGTGGAAGAGTGAGGTTACAGGGAGAAGAGATAAAGAAAGTGGAGGATTTTAAGTACTTAGGGTCAACAGTCCAGAGCAATGGAGAGTGTGGAAAAGAGGTGAAGAAGCGTGTGCAGGCAGGCTGGAATGGGTGGAGAAAAGTGTCGGGTGTGATGTGTGATAGAAGAGTTTCAGCTAAAATGAAAGGAAAGGTGTACAAAACTGTGGTGAGACCAGCGATGTTGTTTGGTTTAGAGACAGTGCCGCTGAGGAAAAGACAGGAGGCAGAGCTGGAGGTAGCAGAGATGAAGATGCTGAGGTTCTCTTTGGGTGTGACCAGGATGGACAGGATCAGGAATGAGCACATCAGAGGGACAGCACATGTTAGAGGTTTTGGAGATAAAGTCAGAGAGGCCAGACTGAGATGGTTCGGACATGTCCAGAGGAGAGATAGTGAATATATTGGTAGAAGGATGCTGAGTTTTGAATTGCCAGGCAGGAGGCCTAGAGGAAGACCAAAGAGGAGGTTTATGGATGTAGTGAAAGAGGACATGAAGGTAGTTGGCGCAAGAGAAGAGGATACAGAAGACAGAGTTAGATGGAGGCAATTGATTCGCTGTGGCGACCCCTGAAGGGATAAGCCGAAAGGAAAAGAAGAAATTCACTTTAGTTTTTTGTTTATTTTGAACATGCATACAAAGAGACATAGGAATATAACAATTCAACATGTCCAAAAACTAGGGTGCAGTAGAGCTTATTTAATCCTATCCTATCTTCATAACACTGCAATCACTATTTTTTCTTCTTGTCTCACTTCCTGTGTTATAGAATATTTAGATTATTACTGTTTACAGAAAAACCCACAAGGGTATGTGATCTAAGAATAGATCAGCACGTCTCTATTAAAACTCTCTCTCTCTCTATGTACTATAGATACTGTATATGTATGCACTGTACATATATATGTACTGTAAATATATCACTCCCACACAATAAACACGACAGGTATACAGCATATGCTGAAGAGAGACGGCTGCAGTAATTTACTGATATTATTTTGTGTTGTTTGCAGTGCTATAAAACGGCACCGCTTCATCCCATGATGCCTATTATATTTTACTTAAAATGCCTGTCTGGCATTTTAAGGGTGTTTCTTGCAAATGGAAGCAGAGGTGCAATGAGGTGGGAAGTTTATTGAAATGGGGCAACACTGAGCCAGTTGTGGTTGAAATCTATTTCTGGTTGAAATTTGGGTCGCTGAACTTGCGCAAGAGTGCAACATTCAAAGAAGAAGTTTTGTCACAAAGTTGTTCTACTGTATTGACATTGTCTGTAATCTTTTGAACAATGCAATATTACCAGTCAAAACATACTGTATAATACATACAAAACAAATAACATAATATACCTTTATGTGCAAATGGAAAAAACAAACAAATGTATCCCTCCTCCATGGCTCGGAATATTTCCAGAGGTCTTCCTGGCAAGATGGAGAACAAACCCCATTGTTATCACGGCATACCACACTAGGCTTCACATGCCATAAGATTGGGACTGTATCCATGCAAACAGTTGGTTATTGAGCAAGTGTGAAACTATGCCAACATGAGAAGTGACACATAGATAATGTGATGTTGGATGACTTGAAGAAGCCATTCCATTCATTTTAAGTGGTTATTTATTAAGATCTTGAACTCTACAGGTCATTTAGAGTGGATTTATTGCATTTTTCTTTCAGCATCTTCAGGAACTACTTGTTACTTTTCTTCTCCTGTCCAGCAATCTCCTAACCGTAGTACAGACACTGCACAGGCATGGGTGTCGTTGTCTTGTGGCACAAACTTTATTTGGACTTGAAAGAGCATAGCATGCTAAGAGGGTAGCCATACTCGCGGTGGTGACGACAGGAGCGTGCAGAGAGAACGCCACTGCGTGCTAAGGCACAGAACTACACCACTCAACTTCCCACAATGCAAATTTCTCTTAAAGGGCCAGGCTCGGCCTGCAACATACTCAATACAGAGACGGGTTTTTTTTAAATATTAAAATATATGTATATATACTAGTTTTGTAAATATACTATAAGCTATCTAATAATAATTGAACAATTATTCTATTTTATTAGATTTTGTTTTGTGTGTTCGTAACAGTTTTTTTAGTTGTCCACATGAGCCAAAAATATTATTTACTCCTTTAATGTATATTTAATGTCCTTTGAAGAAGCGTATTTTTTTATGGTTCACATACACACATTAGGGCTGTCAAATGATTAAAAATTTAATCAGATTAATCACAGTTTTAAAATTTATCAAGATTAATCACCATTTCCAACTACGTCTGAAATATGCTATTTTTGACAGTATTTTATTAAAATAAATTTAAATGAAAGGACATAATTATATACAGTATATGTGTATGAATTAACAGCTCCAAATTATCTGAAAATTTAACTCAAGCTAAAAAATAGCACACACTATTTACCTAACACTAGTTTCTTTAATAGTACCACAACATTTGAACACTTTAACCATGTTATTATGAGCAAAGAAGGACTGTGTTCAAAGACACCACGTAATTTAATTTGAAATCACATAGTTTGAGTTTGTTTTTTGGGATTTCCAAGCATACTTAAATGCAGCAAATTGTACTTCCACATTAAAAGTTACGTTAGTGAGTGATACACGTGAAACACGTATTGTTTTTCTTTGTCATTTTATTTATTTAGACCACATTTAAATGCATGATAAATACACTGTGGAGATTTTCGGAGTGCCTCTGAATGCATCTCGTTGCCGTCTAGTGACAATGAGGAAGTGTCATTCTGAGGCTGCCGTTGAATGGACAAGGTATTGGAATTGCACTGCTGTTGATGGTCCAGGTCAGAATAAAGTTATTAAAGAGCATCAGGCTCTGTGTGAGTCTATAGGGAGCTAGACTGTGGTGGGGTGTGTCGTTATAACGGAGAGAGGTGGCTTGCCATGATGTGCACGCGTTAATTACGTTATAAAACTAAACTTAATTAATGAAATAAATTATTTACTGCCGTTAACGCGCTATTTTTGAAAGCCCTAATACACATATATTCCATTCTCCGTTGGACATCTCCGTTGGAGTTTGCACATTCTCATCATGCATTTGGGTTTTCTCCCTCATTCCAAAACATGCAGGTTCAGTGGTTCCCAAACTTTTTTTTTTTTGCCGTGCCCCCCTTTTGGAGATAAAGTTATTTTCCCATTTTCAAAATTATTACCGCATCTCAGCCTTTAGAAATAATTTAGTGAACGCCGTCGCAGCTGCTCGCACCCCGGAAGGTCATTTAGAGTGCTTCTCTGTGCTTCCGGATCGCTGGCCGCCAGCACTGCTCACAGGCACCCCGAACTCACGTCCCGGGTCGTTACCTGGTGAAGAAGGTGGAAAAGGTCGGGGCCGAGCCGGCTAAGGGTGCGTTGAACAACATATTCCAAGCGTGCGTGGATACACGCTGAAACTAAAGAGTGTTGTTGGAACACTCGCGCTAAGTCAGTAGAGAATTTGAACACACCCAAAGTGGCAAAAAAATCCATAAACAAAACACTTTGTTATTAAAGCCACTTCGTTCTAATGGAGAGAAAAGGGTAGCAGCTTGTAGTCTGAAAAATACGGTTATAATGAAAATTATGCAATGTAGCCCCGCGCTTCCCCTGTCATAATGCAGGGCCCCCCCAGTTTGAAAACCACTGGGTTAACTGGTGAAAATACATATACAGTATCATAAAATTGTGGGATACCTGGTGGTATAGCTGGTTGTCTTACCATGTATTTATAAAATGCAGAGATAGTTATACATGTCAAGTGACATGCCCAGCGAATCAGCTTCAAATTTACTGTAGAAGTTCAAAAATATATATGGACATGGAAAACTGACTTGTTAATTGCAAGTACAGTAATCTCTCGTTTATCACGGTTAATTGCTTTCTTTGTTGAATTCTTTGTTTATAAATCAAATATTTCAATAGAAAAGCATATAAAACCCATTTACAACATTCTACATACATGTTCTGATATTATTAGAGCCCTCTAAACATGAAATAACACCTCTATACTCAACTTTACGCTCATATTACTCAATATAATATACAGTATATAATCAGAGAAAATAAGATATATAAGACATAAATGCTCATTTATGTTTCAATAAATGTCTTCCGGACATGTGGACAGGAAGTGACGTCAGGGATTCAGAGTAGAGTTTTAGCTGAAGTACAGCCACAACCATAGTCAATGTTACAATTATGATTATTATCATTGTTATTATGTTGTTACTGTGCCTGTTCTGAGATAGCTCAAATGGCAACAAAAGCCTTGTTAGCTTTAAAAGCGTGTTAGTAGTGATACCTACCAGTGGCAGTTATATGTTCAAAAATTAAAATATGTTTAAATATACGAAAATTTCCTCAAACGTGCATTTTTTGATTATTAGGCAGAGGTCAACAACCTTATACACATATATGCATCCCGTGAGAGCCTGCCCTGCCATCAAGTGTCAAATGAATGCAACTAAGTAATGTTCTATCTTAGTTACTTCAGTCAGAAAATGCCTCTTTCAGAAATCTGTTGCGATTTTGATGTAACAATCTGGCTAATTTATATTTACAAAACCACCCCCTCACCGAGACTACGTGGAACTTTTGTTTCAGCATGCAAGCTGCTCACACTACTCATTCTCTTTGTACTGTTCCCACACATGCTCGTCACTCAGTTGCCCCTTAAAGGGCCCACATGGGCCTGACTGCTATTGCAGCAGAAAAGGCGTGGTAAGCAGAGGCTCATTTGCATGAGACAAGAAAGTTACCCAAAAGTTGCTGCTCACAATAGGGCTGTTTAGAGAGGAATTGAAATGTGCTCAAATGTTCTATCCTTAGGGTATGTTGACCCAAGCGTATTGGAGAGATGTTGTTTATATACATAAGAACGGTTTTATTTGGTGAAGCTGCATTGCTTTAAAGTTATTGCATTGAAGGTTGACTCTACATTACTTTCCATAACATTATATTAAAATAAATAAATTTTGAAAGTGCCCTCGGGTCTATGTATGTTATTTTTTTAAGTTCTCTATGGAAGTTTTTACTCATACAGTCTATTATTTTAGGGGCAAGAGTGCACACAAAGAGTCTATAAAAATGCAGCATGCGGTCAGTCTCTGTATGAGTTGTTCCCCTTCAGTGCATTGAGGTCTCAGCATGCTAGTAACGTTCCATTGCTGAGGGCAGAGTGTGTTTTGTTTTTCCTCCATTTAGCTCTTTGTCCTCTGTTTCATGTCTAGACAACAGCTGCATGGGAAAAAAAGAAACTCAGTTGTTCCCCTCATAAACATTCACCATCATTAATGGCCAGTAACATGTCGGCGTTTAACACCTGATCCCTCACAGCAGGTCTTGGAGTCACTGTTAGGATTGTTTGGGATTTGCTTTCAATGCATAACTGGATGCCTTTTGTCCCTCAATCCTTTTTTGCTCATTTTTTTGTTTAGATGTCTTTTTTTTGGTTAATTTTGCTTGGGTGACTCTGCTGTTGGTAAAGCTTTCAGGCTATGTACAGCTCAGTGTGTTGAGCCAATCAGAAGGTCAAGGGCGATCCATATGTTTCCAGAAAAGGCAAATGTCACGCACATGTTTCCAGACTTTGCATGATGCTTGTTGGTGCGACCCCAGGGTAGCAGCCAAAGGCATCTCACCGTGCATTGTTGCATCACTACGTGTTTCCAGTCAGAGGAGAATAACAGCTGGGAAGGGGGAGCTTAAAAACATTGTTAAGGAAGTATGAAAAAAATGTTTAGCTGACAATGGGGCTGCACGATGGACAAGTGATTAGCACTGTGGTCTCACAGTCAGGAGGCCGAGGGTTTGGGCATCTCGGTGTAGACTTTGCATGTTTACTCCAGGTGAACAAAATGGTTTCCTGTGATTGGTTGGTGACCAGGCCAAGGTGTACCCCACCTTTCTTCAAGTCAACTGGGATTGGCTCCAGATTAATCATGACACTAATTTCACTGATATTGCAAACATGGTTTAAAAAAAAAAAGTTTACAAAAGGATTGTCCTATATTCAGAGATGTCTCATCATTGGGTCCTTACAGTTAATACCAATTACAAATTGCTGCTGTGTCTCCGGGTTTGTGAGGATTTTGTGCATCGTTTTATTTTTAATGACGCTTCAGTGCATCATCCAAGTGCTGCTGTTCAGTGTTAGGCATAGGCTTTCAGACATCAACCAATCAGAGAACGGAACAATGCTGACATTACTGTGGGCTAGCTGGCTGGCCTTGTGAAGTGAATCTGAAATCTGCCTAGCTAAAAAAATCCCCATTGCTAATTGTGTATATGTGACATAGGCCAGCACTCCTGATTCTGAAGGCACTGGGCAGATTACATACACTACATGTGGCAAGACTGAAGCTGAAATTTGATTGGACCAAAAATATATCATACACGTATGGAATAAGTTCTGTTTAGTTAGTAAATTGCAGTTTTAATATAAAGTGGTCAAGTTTTAATTGTCATTAAATGATAAAATACAGTGTTCCTTCTCACAGTTGGAGATTCATCGTGACATGTTGCGTATAAAAGTTATAACTTCAAGGACAATGCTGAATTTACATAATATGACCAGCATATTAACCAAGCTACAACAACAATCTTATTAATATTGTTACACCAAAAAACTATGTTACCGGCATAGTCACACCTCACCACAGCGGTTACATATGGGAGGTGCCGCACTGCTGCTGTGTTTCTGAAATGTTTGGAAACATTAACGCTAGGTGTAGCGCTCATTTCTGGTTTGTCATGTGAAATCAATGCACCCAGGAAGGACGTTCCGGTAATGCTTGAAATGACCAAAGAACGCCAAGTATTACATGTTATCAGGAATGTGCCGGTTACTATACGGTAACACCATGTATGTAAAACCAAAAACGTTGTTGGAGGTGATTTAATAGCGGGCTTTCTAGGTGGAATAGGTGTCTCTCATTACTTGCATTAATCACCTGCCTCTTTCAATATGTTGTTATAGCTTTCGATTTCACAGAAAGACGTGTGTTCTTCTTTCACATAATGATTGTGGATGATGGGCATAATTACATTTTATAGTCCAGTTTTAAAACAGGATTTTTTTTTCAAAAATTATCATTTCAGAAATTAAAAACAGCTTCATGCATTCCACGAATTTGTGGTTTGGCATAATGATTTTTGATATGGGGTTAGATTTCTTCCAGACAAATGGAAGACATGCAACGGTTTGTAGTAAAAAGCATGAAATTGGCTAAACCAAATAAAGGGCAACAATGAAAGCCTGGTGAGCCAACTGGTTAATGTAGCTCCGCAAAACAAAAGCCGTAGGGGAAGAAAAGCATCAGGGTGCACTGTGAGCATTGTTCAAGCCGGTAATTTAAGTACTTGCACACCACTGTGACAACAAATCCAAGGCTTCATTTAAAAATGTACCAAAATAAGCCTTGGTACAAAAGGGCTGCACACTAATCGAGTTTCATTTTGTAGAGCCTTTTAGTGTTGACTTATTGGCCCAGGTGTTAGTTATGATCATTTAAAAACACATAGATATGATTTTCAGTTTAGAGTGTTTGTTCCAAAGAAATAGCAATGCACACAAATGCTACCTGCCAAAAATCTGGATTATCTTAACATTTCACAAGTGACATTGAAAAGTTTATTTATTAAGGGGGAAAGAAAATCCAAACCTAAACCCAAACCTGTTTTTTTATACAAAGAAAGGGTGCAAACACCTTTTCACACCGATAGACACAAACAATCAATAAGGAAACACCAAATAAATATAAACTTAAATTCCAAACCTCTGTGAAAGAGACTGTGAAAGAAAAAATGTGGCACCAAACCAAATTCACAGCGACAAAATAAAAACATCGATCATATTTCAATTGAAATTCCCGTCAAAGTTAGTTCACTGTCCGCCGGGGATTACCCACAATTTCTTCTCCTCTGAGAAATTTAGTGGCAGCGATCTCGAAGCAGAGCTGCAACCACATGATGGAATGACTTTGTGAGCATGTGCCTGTGCTATCTCTCTCAGTGCTCTGTCAAAGAGAAGCCTCCAGTCACTGCTTAGTGGCGCAAGATGCATTACATTGCGGTGACTTCCAAATAGCCCCCCGAGGTGTTCCACCATTGCCGTGACTGACAGGCCAGGTTGGGGAACCGGTGCTGTCCCATAATTCACTGGCTGCTCTGTGCTCTCTCTGGTCTCATTGAAACGTTCGCATTGTTACATCCCAAGATGCACAAAACTGTGACTGTGTCACCACATTTGTCCCACTGGTATCCCCTATGCGTATTACTATATCATTTGTACCATAAAGAATCATATATTTTTACAGCCATTGACATTTCCATCTAAATTGCGCACAAAAATGTTTAGGAAAAAAAAATACACTTAATAACTTAAATGGCATGCAGTAGAATTTAGATCTCAGCCAAAGCTGAAGAATTAGCTGAAAGGATTCTTCTATTATAGGCAGCACTTAAAATTTGAAAGCTTTTAGTTCTTTTAACTGTGTCTTGGTATTGTCTCGGCATGGTGTAACGACCCAGAGGATGCGTAGAGCAGGACGCCAAACTGATCAAGTAAGCTTAACTTTTTAATGCGATGACAGCAAATGAAAAGCAACAACAAACGACATTGACAGCTAACAATGCTCCAACAACGAGGGGGGCGCAGATCTGAACTTAAATAGCAAGGACAAAACAAGACACAGGTGCACGTAATTATAAGAAATGTCAAATCAGGGAAGGCAGGAAAAAACATGAAAAAATAGGAAATAAACACAACACAGGCATAATACTAGAAACTAAACATACTTCCACTCCAATAAACACCCGGAGCATGACAGTATCCCCCCTCAAGAATGGATCCCAGACGTCCCAAAGTCACAAAAAAGGGAAGGGCGGCGGGAGGACAGGTGGTGGGTCGCCGGCAGGAGCCTCCGAGGGACGGCCCGGACGGAGACCCAAGCATAGCCGGCGAGACCCCGCCGGGGGCTGGCCGGGACGGAGAAAGGAGGCGGCAGAACGTCTTCAGAGGCCGGTTGGGGCGAAATGTCAGCTGACGCCAGCGAGGCCCCTCCGGAGATCGGCCGAGACAGTGAGTACGACGTAGATAGCGGGACCCCTCCGGAGGTCGGACGGGACGACGCCTTGTAAGGGCTGGGGCGACAGGAGCGATCGGCGCCGTGGGAGGCGCAACCGGAGCAAACGGCGTCCAGGGAGGCGCAAACTGAGCAAACGGCGTCCAGGGAGGCGCAAACGGCGTCCAGGGAGGCACAACAGGAACCGCCACTGGAGCGGCTTGTGCCCCCGGAGGCGCGACTGGAGCAGCCTGTACCCTGGGAGGCGCAACAGGAATCGCCACTGGAGCGGACAGCGCCCTCGGAGGAGCGGCGGCTGTCGGCGGGAACTTGCGTTGGCGTGGAATTGGCGGCGTCTTTCTGCGCGGCAACCGGCAGCGGCTGCGAGTCTCCGCTGCCCGGCAGGACGCACTAGCCCCCCTTCCAGAAGGCAGATCTCAGACGCCGTCTTTGTCCGCCACAGGTACCAGGGAAGGGTTAAGGGAGGCTTGGAGAAGGGCACGAGACTCCCCCGGCGGATCCACGCCACACCCACGCCATTGGGACGAGCATGCCGTCTCCCCCCAACACCATATCCTCCAGTTTCTCCGACGTGAATCTTGCCGTCTCCTCCTCCATGGCCTTAAAGATCTGGAGGGTCCAGAAATCGCTCTCCGTGAGGTCAAACTCTGGAGCATTCTGTCACGGTATCGTCTCGGCATGGTGTAACGACTCCGAGGAAGCGGAGAGCAGGACGCCAAACTGATGAAGTAAGATTAACTTTTTAATGCAATAACAGCAGATGACAAGCGAAAACAAACAACAATGACAGCTAACAATGCTCCAACAACAAAGGGTGCGCACACCTGAACTTAAATAGCAAGGACAAAGCAAGAAACTGGTGCACGTAATTATAAGAAATAAGAAATGTCAAATCAGGAAAGGCAGGAAAAAACATGCAAAAATAAGAAATAAACACAACACAGGCATAATACTAGAAACTAAACATGCTGTCACGCCAATAAACACCCGGAACGTGACAAACTGAAGGGAAAACAATTATAGTATAAGTATGCTGAAGTAACAACAAAAAAAGTGGGTGCAATCTTTTGTTTGCACATAGTTTTCCAAAAATAACTAAAAACATAATTAAAAAAAAAAAATGTAATATCCCGTGCCACACTCCTCCACAAAGTGTGTCAACATTATTTATAATAATTAATAATCTTCCAACATTTACAACTTAAATTCTACTATTTGCTTTTTGCAGATGATGTGGTCCTGTTGGTTTCATCGAGCCGTGACCTTCAACTCTCACTGGATTGTTTCGCAGCTGAGTGTGAAGCGGCTGGGATGAGAATCAGCACCTCCAAATCCGAGTCCATGGTTCTCACCCAGAAAAGGGTGGAGTGCCATCTCCGGGTTGGGGATGAGGTCATGCCTCAAGTGGAGAAGTTTAAGTACCTCGGGGTCTTGTTCACGAGTGAGGGAAGGATGGAACGCGAGATGGACAGGCGGATTGGTGCAGCGTCTGCAGTGATGCGGACTCTGCACCGGTCTGTCGTGGTGAAGAGAGAGCTGAGCCGAAAGGCAAAGCTCTCAATTTAACAGTTGATCTACGTTCCTACCCTTACCTATGGTCATGAGCTTTGGGTAGTTACCGAAAGGACAAGACCGCGGGTACAAGCGGCCGGAATGAGTTTTCTCAGCAGGGTGGCTGGGCTCTCCCTTAGAGATAGGGTGAGAAGCACTGTCATCCGGGAGAGACTCGGAGTAGAATCGCTGCTCCTCCGCATTGTGAGGAGCCAGATGAGGTGGCTCGGGCATCTGGTTAGGATGCCTCCCTGGGGAGGTGTTCAGGGCACATCCAACCGGTAGGAGGCCTCGGTGAAGACCTGTTTTTTTTAACAAGTCAGTTTTATTTTTTCCTCTTAGGGCTAGCTAGCCGTAGTAACAGTAACAAGGCCGCAGTCAGCATTGTTCCGTCCTCTTAGTGGTTGATCAGAGCCAAACTGTTTTACAAACCAAGTTCGATTGTTTCGTGGCAGTTAACCCGAAAGCTGTGGGCTAAGAGACTCATTTTGTTGGACTTAGTGGGTCTTACCAAACTCAGAGTCCACATAGTGCTGTCCGCTTGAGGTCTCTTGCGGCGTGTTTGGAAAGTGTTGTTTGAGCTGGTATACACACAGGATTCAGCTGTAACAGACCTATGAGGCAACTGATGTAAAGTGAGGTTGAGTGTCTGGCAGGATTCAAATAAATGGAGTTCAAAATAAATGTCAACTTTTGGTTCGACCAGAACAACAGTGGCTCTCAAAACTGACTCCTAAACAACAAGCCCCCCCCCATTCCCGATCTGTTCAACATGCACATCAGCATAACTTTACGATGGCTATGTACTTTTTATCTTGTCCTGAGGCTCCCATCCATGAGCGTTAAAGGCTTAAAGTTGGACTTAACTATGGATTTAGTCCAACTCTCCCATGTAAATCCCATACCAAATTGAAGAGGAAGAAACAATCTAGCAAACAAGCACGTATACCAATTATATTACAGCCCATGTAACCCCACGTTACAGCCTATGAAAAATTGCCTATTTTACAAAGTCCACACAGGCTGTTCTAACAGAGCGCGCACGCTCAGCATCACATGACGTCATCCGTGTGCCCCAGTCAACATGCATAACTAATCAAACTGTTACAATGGTAACATAACATCTTTATCATTAAAATAGCTGAAAAAAAACCACACATCCATATAAAACCTGCCTTGCTTAAATCCAATGTTTTATTTCCTAGTATCGATTAAATTGATTGATTACCTTTCAAACGATTTTAGATCGACTGGTCGTCTGGGATGCCAATTTGGTGAAAAGAGATCGATGTAGTTGGATCATAGGAATATAAATCAATATATCGATCTAGTGAATTAATCGTTCTTTTGGCTGAAATAATTGAATACTGAGGTTTCTAATATTTCTCTCTTAAAGAGTGATAAAATATGTTAAATACATGTATTGTGCAGTCCAATCACAGCCACATTAATAAGTAATGTGTCAATTCTGACTGGCAGTGTCAAACAATAGAAATATAGATGTAAATGTATGCCAAATCAATAAGTATGTATTGTTTTATTATTTTTGTACATCAGCACTATTTAGTTGATTTGATCATAAAACTGATGTTTAGAACATCAGAATGTGCAGCATGAATTCCACATCAGCCCCAAATATTGTGTCATATCACGTTTTAACTATTTGTTATTGATTTTCCAATAAAATTAAATAAAACATATTAACTGTACAGTGCTGTAAAAAAATATACAGTCAACAAAAATGTGAATTCAAAACTTTTTTTTTTGCTGCCATCTTTCATGAATTGAAAACAAAGATCTAAAACATTTTCAAAGTACACAAAAGACTTATTTTTTTCAAATATTGTTGACAAATCTAAATCTTTTAGTAAGCACTTCTGTCAAGATAAACTATGGTCCTCACAGGTGTGGCATGTCATCAAGCTAATTAGACAGTGTGATTATTGTACAGGTGTGCCTTAGGATGGTCACAATAAAAGGCCACTTCAATGTGTACTTTTTTATCATGCATCACGATGTCCCGGATGCTGGAAGTGTTGAAGAAGCACGCAACATGCATGCTGAATACAGGAATTTCCAGTAGAGTTGTTGCCCATTAATTGAATGTTCATTTCATTACACACGGTGTCTCCAAAGGCATTTCAGGGAATTTGGTGAACACAGATCGATGTAGTTGTAGTCACATTCAACAGGTCTTACAACTGCAGACCACATGTAGTCACACCAGCTCAGGACCTTTAGCTCCAAGACCAGCCACCCAGACCGCTGCTGCAACAATTGTTTTGCAGAATCAAATTTCTGCATCAAATGTCAGAAATCATTTTAGGGAAACTTGTCGGAATGCTTGTCACCCTCTGGACCGAGCTGCAGTTCATCATCATAACAGACTTGCGTGGATAAATGCTCACCATTGACGGCGTCTGGCACTTTGAAGAGATGTTCTCTTCACAGATGAAGGATCTAGGTTTTCACTGTATAGGGTAGATGGCATACAGCGTGTATGGCACCTTGTCAATGTTGTAGATGTAGTGGCCAATGGCGACAGTGGTGTTATGAATTTATGGATTTTATTGACTGTTTATTCACAGCCATCACCTCATGTTGCAGCATGATAATGCATGGCCCCATGTTCCAAGGATCTCTACACTTTTACTGGAAGATAAAATCATTCCTGTTCTTGTATGACCAGCATATGACCAGTCACCCTTTGAAACTGTTTGGAATGTTCCCGCAAATATCCAACAACATCAAACTGCCTTTGAAGTGAATTGGACCAACATTCACACCAGATAGTGACAGGTTTTCTGACAACCCTAATACACAAAAACTGCACATCTGAATGGCCTTATACAGTATTTTGGCCTGCCTAAGCCACACGTGCAATACTTTTGCTCTCTAATTAGCATCTTAATATGCCACAACTGTGAGGCGGATGGATTGTCACAAAAAGAAAAGTATTTGCTGACACAGATTTAAGAACAATATTTGAGTGTAATAGGCTTTTTGTGTACAGAAAGGTTTTACAATTTTTGACTTCAGCTCAGGAAAGAAGGGAACAAAAACAAAAGTGCAGCGTTTGTATTTTGTTGCTAAAATGGATGGATTCATAAACCATTTTTTTGAATTTAAGTAAACATAATGAATTTACATTTACAACATAGAAAAGGAGCAATAACCAAAAAAGAGAAATGGAGCAGCCTAAAGTTCTATAAACTGATCTAATAAAACAAATAACGAGATGGATAAATTAGCGGTTGACAGCTTATTTAGACCATGTTCCACCTATTCCTCCGTTGTTGTAGGCAGTTTATAAATTAATCCAGTCCAAAATTGGTTATCATTAATTCATTTTTAATGTCATTAAAGGATTTACTGTAATTGTTGTTAGGTAGCTTGAGCAGCAGAAAGTTGAAGAAGTAGATCAGGACAAAGCACCAGAGACCGAACATTAGAAGCTCCCTGGCTGCCTTCAAAAGTCCTACCAAACATCCATGCTGATCTGCTTAGCCACCCTGCCCTCAACCCCCTAATGAACCAGGGCAAAAGAGCTCATGGGCTTTAGCCTCTCCCTTAACAAGAAGCCTCCAGTCTTACTCGCTTGCTTCCTCCCACACAGACATATGCACAGAGTGGCACAAACCTCCCAAACCCCAAACCACTAACCCTCAGACCAATCTGTCCATGGCGCTAAAGTATTATTAGACTCTCAGAGGGGAAACTGAGTGCTGAGAGCTGGAAGACGAGATATGCTACAGCGGCAACTAGTTCCATTAAAATGCCATTCACAAGGGCCTTGGTTATCATCGACGCTGATGCTGTCAGGAATGTGGGCGAGTTTGCTGATCCATGACTGGCTCTTCTGTTTTTCAGGTTATGAAGGAAACTGGTGTGAAAGTGACACCGACGAGTGTAACTCTAATCCTTGCCAAAACCATGGCGACTGTGTGAACCGGGTCAACGGTTACAGGTAATGAGTCTTTGATAATAATGTGTCCAAAATCTTTTGACTTGTAACATTCTTCATTCTTGAACATGCTGCATTAAATTGTTAAATTGACTAAATACCTAATCCAAGAGGCAGGTCCAAATCACTATAAACAGTATAAAAGTGCATTTGAAATCACAACACACAGATACTGTACAATCATTACTGTCCATTCATTCATTTTCTATACCGCTTATTAGGGTCGCGAGTATGCTGGAGCCTATCCCAGCTGACTTTGGCCGGGAGACAGGGTACACCCTGGACTGGTCACCAGTCAATCGCAGGGCAGACAGACAACCATTCACACTCACATTCACACTCTAATGGGCAATTTAGAGTCGCCAATTAACCTAACATGCATGTTTTTGGAATGTGGGAGGAAACCGGAGTACCCGGAGAAAACCCACGCACACACGGGGAGAACATGCAAACTCCACACAGAGATGCTCAACGGAGATTCAAACCCAGAATCTCCTGACTGTGAGGCCCACATGACACCCATTCATGTATTCCAATGTTTACAACAAGCAAGACGAGTACCGTGTGTTTGTAAAGGCTCAATCAAGCCCTTATGATTCTTTTTTTAGGGGCCCACTAATCAGTGCATACATTTATGCAGAAAATTCCTCAAAACAGCATTAAAAAGTGAGAACATTGCTAGTTACAAACATGTGACTGAGCAAAATCCTGAATGCACCATTAAATTCCACCTGAAGCGTTTTCATTTTGACTTTACTGGCAACAGCACCACAAATGGGATGTGTAAAGTGGAGTACAATAAGCTTTAAAAATGGCAATTTTTTAACATCTGTACACAAGTGAAATTTACTTGCCAGCATTTTAGAATCAGAAAAACTTTGCCATTGTAAGTGCACAATTCACGAACTAGGAACTTTCTTTGGCGACTCAGTGCAACGTAGAATTCTAAGTAAACATACAGCATTAAATAAACAGAACTAACTAAAAAAAAAGAACCCTGAGTAAAAAGTTGAAATCACTGATAAGTAAAGGCATGAGAGTGTTTTTAGTGCAGATATTATAAGGTGCCAAAAATACTGGTTATAAAGTGACCATAGTGCAAATGTTATAAAGTGTTCATGAGTTCAACAGCAGCAGGAAAGAAACTGTTCTTGTGCATACAGTTTACAGCACTGGTCCTGCACATGATTATCTTCACTAAAATCATTCCAAAAAATGTGCCCAAAGTATTTGACTTGGTACATCACGTTAACCTTTGTCTGCCATAAAAATATTACAAATTTAGGATATGATCCTCTTTGAAATCCAATGTCATACTGCATACCATAACTTCAGCAGATCCCGAGCAGTTGTTGTTAGGCAGCACGAAGTCATCAGCCTACAACAACTAATTAACGAGGCTCTCCTCTACCATGCATCTGGTCTTACAGATTTTCAATTTATGGGAAAGAGCATCTATATACAAATGAAAAAGAACAGGTGACAGGATTCCACCTTGTTGGACCCCATTAGTCACTTGGACTGATTAAGATACTCTTACCGCTTTTGGTTTGCATGGTGTGATGTGTATACCAGAAGTGTAAGATTCTTATCAAACAACAGTAACAGCAACAGTAATAAAATGGACAACAGAGTCAGGAAGTATGCCAATTCTGAAAATCCAGAAAAAAAACACATAGCAAGCAATATTTGTATTGTATTGCTTGCATATTTCAGATGTTCGGCTGTTATTTGGTATCTATTTTATTCTTTTGTTTTACATTAAACATGTTACAAGTTTAAACATTTGAGTCCCCATATTTCTGAATGGACTAAGAAAAACTGACTCAAAAAATATTCAAACTACAGTATGGTTCTCATGAACTAAAAAATAGATTTATATGTCAATTTTATTGCTTTTATTCCTCTATTTTATGTAGAATACTTTCAGTGCTGGGTAAAAGCCTCTAAAAAACTTCTAAAAATACACTTAAGTCAAGACTGAATTTTGTCTCACAAATATAGGAGTATTTTTACTCTACAAATAAGTATCAAAAAGATATATATTTAGAGTCGCATACTAGCAGCAAGTGATCTCCCTCACAAAGCAATTCATAGCTTTCTTTCTGTCACTCATACACATGGAAATATACAACTGGGACCCGCTAAAAAATAGTATCTCAAAGATTTGGCACCAACAGAGGCGTTATATTACCAAATTTAAGGTAATGCTAAACAATGAAGCAGTCATCAAACCACTGTTGAGAAGCAGGTATTATATTCTTTTTTGTTTTGCAATCGGACAGTTCAACTGATATAGAAAAAATAATGTTAAAAAAATATATATTTTTGTCCTTTTTGTCTTTAATGTCATCATTATAAAACAGGTCTTGGGGCAAAAAAAGTGGTCTTATCGTCACGGTATATTTGGGTCAATGCACAGAATTAACTCCTCCATCCACATTTTTATTCAAAAGTTCAAAGCTAAATGGGTTTGTGCTGTGCCAACGGACATGGCAGTCCTGCATATGGTGTATAGTATTCCAGACAGTGTTGATCATTCAACGTCTCTTTTTTTCAGCTGTGATTGTCAGAATGGCTTTTCCGGCCTCCACTGTGAAGAAGTCGTCAATAACTGCTTCTCACAGCCTTGCCTCAATGGTGCCACTTGTCAAGACCTTGTGAACAGGTAAGAATGACCCTATCCACTTGCCTACATATACACCCCTCATCAAAATCTTAAGACCAGTTGTTGAATTGCTAAAATTTACCCTTTGCACATTTGGAAGTTAATGAGATTTTAAGTAGAGCTACAATATGCAAAAGCAAGAAGGGGGAGTGTGACAAAAAGCACTTTAAAATTTAATTTATTGTAAACAAAAATTAAACTGATATAGGCTGTTTATCAGCTGATCAAAAGTTTAGGAGCATTACTGAAAAAATTACAAAAAAACTATCCAAACTTGAACAAAAATGTTCTCAGTAGGGCTGAGTAATGATTAGCTCCAACGTCGGGCATGCTTGATGTGAGTGTTTCCAGGAAGCTGGTGGGAACATTGCTCCAAGTGGTGAAGATGGCTTCAAGAAGGGCGTCAACTCTCTGGACCTGATGGCCATTTTTATAAACTTCTCAATGTTTCACAACTTCAAATGTTCTCTATGGTATTTAAATCAGGGAGACATGCAGTATGGTCCAAAAGAGTGATGCTTATTCTCCTTTGTCAAGGGAGCATTGTCAACTCCAGCGTTGTCCTGTTGAAAACCCCAGCTTTTGCCACACAGACGAGGGCCTTCAGTCATGAGGGATGCCCTCTGCAACATTTGCCAGGGAGCATCAAACATGGGACATTGAAAGGTGGAAAGAAGTTTTATTCTCTGATGAGAAAAAAATGTAAAATGAAAAAAATTAAATAAAATAAAATACTAATAAATAAATTACTTGTTCAAAGTGCTTTTTGTCACACTACCCCTTCTTGGTTTTGCATATTGTAGCTCTACTTAAAACCTCATTAAGATCCAAATGTGCAAAAGGTAAATTCTAGCAAGTTTTAAACTGGACTTAAGATTTTGATCAGGGGTGTATCATGTGTGCTGTAAAAAGCAAGGTAAAACCAATGCAGGTGCTTTATATTGAAGGGCTCAGCGTTTTCTTCAGTGTGTCTTCATTCTTGACATATCCAAGCTGTTCTGAAGACAGAGAGTGAATTGAGCTGGAAAACATCATGTATCTGGATTTAGGCTCCAGTCCAGCCAGCACTACAGTGCTGCTTCTCTCTGCTGTGCTTAATGGGAGCCCGGGGGCTTGTGGGCTTAGTCGGACAGATGGGTAGGGAAGTCCCAGGGCCAATTTGAGTCCTAAATGGTTTGTCTCCAGTTTGTCTTCCGTCATGATTTGTTTCCCATGTGACCCAGCCCTGCTCAGTATAGTGCTTGCATTATTGCACAGTCCTGGGAGTTCAGATCAGGTGTGCTTTAACCTCGCTTACCCACTACAAGAACAACACGACACGTTGGCCACTATCTCCATCTCCATGACCCGACAAGTTAAACAAGCCAGAGTGCAGTGCACTGATGGATCAAGACTCTGCTGTGTACACTACAGCGTCTTACCACCACTGCACACATTCACAGCCCGCTGTTATCACACTGCATACAGAGGCTTTGGTGGGAAATAATAAATTGTTATCATCTGATGTGGTTTCTTTTAATAAGAAGCTCAAAAGCAGCAAAGCCTGGCAGGCGGCGAAGTTCGGCGTGATAAAGAGAGCGTTAATTATCAGAGCACTGTCCCTGGACCAGTCGATCCTTTTAGAGCTTCAGTAATTAGGAGGCGCATTGCTTTTGTCCCACATGACAAAAAGAGAGTCTAGCATATCACGAAAATTGGATTTCAGGTCTTTGATTTAATGATGACAAATTATACTTTCCTTATAATATTATTTTGGTTTTAATTCTGAGGTGTCTTGTGAATACTTTTTTTTTTACCAGACCCATAAATAGTGCAGCTGTCTCCTTGTAGTCATTTGGTCAGAAGATATTACAGCTGGGAAAAAGGATTGGAAAGAAGTAAACTACATTATCAGACTCATTAGACTATTCCCACATAATAAGTCGTCAAGCATAATTCAAAGTGAGTTGCACCCAGGGAGACTTAATTGCTGCAATATTGTTCCTGTTTGAGAGAGTTGTCAGTCAACCAGACAATAGGATTTTTTTCTTATTTTGAAGGTTTTTACAACTTTTTAAATACCTCCATCAGGAATATACTATTTCTTAATAAGAAAATACCGGCCTAACGTGTTTCCATGTTCAAGTACACATAGTCATGTATGTATGGCCTATATAAATTACAGGTTACTATTACATAGCTACTACATTACGCCAAATTACAGGAATTTAAAAAAAAAAGTCAGTCTATAGCAGTCCTTCTCAATCATATATATCTCAGCACCGTTCACGCGTGAATTAAGACACTAACTGACCCGGCAACCAAAAGAAATTCCGCAAGTCCCCTTTGACACCTTGCCGTGTACCCACAGAGGGCCCCCCCTCAGGATGAAGTAGTCTATATGCAGAGGGGATTAATAACCTATCTATAACAGTCAAAAAATGTTCACTACAAACTCAATCTACTAAAGGATTAAAATTATGTACAAACTTGATTGTGTGTGCAAAATGTACAAACAGGGTGCGTAGAGCATTGCGTCATAGAGCAAACTACCACTAAGTTTATATTGCATGTCTGCCTTCGTGAATATGCACAATATATACACATCAGAACAGTCAGAAGAGGAGATGCAAATAAAATATGTTGCACCTTCATTGTGATTTTTTAAAATCTGTTTGTGGTCAATATGTTTGCAAGGTTTTTTGGTTTTTTTGGAAGGCAAGTGGAAAATGCCATGATGGTACGCACAGCTGGTCATTGTGGCAAAGAGGCGGCAGGGACAATGACAGACGATGGAGGGAGAAAATCGTCTGTGTGCTTGTCAACATATTCAGACAGTCGGTGTTATGTTATGTAAAGGTTTGGACCTCAGATGCAGAGTTGGGGAGCTGACTAAGCAGTTCAAGTCTTTCAATAAAGCAAAATGTCAAAAAATCTAAATTCACAAACATAGGGTGATGGCAGTCCAGCGGTTCTCAGTTATTTTCTTTCACGCTCTCCCTGGGGATCACAAATGTTGCACGCCCCATTTGTACAAACTGAATTTGACACTGAAACCACAAGAATGCAACAAAATGCAGAGTTGTGAAGTGTACTCAAGAGTCAAATGGCATAGTGCGTATAATAAATGTGGACATATTGGCAGGTTTACACAAATATTGAAAGTACATCCCTGCTTCCCTGATGGTTCACCACGCCCCACTGTTTGAGAACCACTGTGGTAGTCCAGTGAAGTTCATTATTCAAATGTTTTTTATACCTGACAGTTTTGACTGCTCACTAGCAGCCTTATTCATAGTAGTCACATGATGTTCATGTGAAGTTTCTTGTCAGTTGATTTATACAGATGTCGGCGCCGTCTTCGTGCCACTGGAGGCAGGGCAACAGCGCCATCTGTTTGATTTTTCCAAGACCACATCACAGATGTGAAAGTAAAAAGACCCCTCGTCCCGGTTTATGGTCACGTTTTTGTATTTCAATTGCCTCTTTGGTCCAGCTGTGTTGTTTGTTGTCCTGTGTCGCAATGTTTGCTCCTTTCCGATCCATAATGTGGTTTTCTCTTACGCAGTGGTCAGAAATAGCGGATTGGAGTTATTCCTGCACTGCTTTGTTTAGTTGCTATAGTGCATTCATTTCTGTTTCCTCCTCACATTCTGTCTTGTGTTCCATGAATTACCTCAGTTTCCCCAATATATGTTTTTTAGCAAGACATGCAAGGTATTTTGCATATGACATTGCATTTTAGTTGATTTTATCTTTTGGGTGGACTAGTAGTTGTCTTAATTTTTTGATATGGTTTTATCGATGTGTTTCCTCATTACTGCCTGCACTTTCTCTGATGCTCCTAATGTATGGTAATGTAACCATGGCTGTGTACTTTTTTCTGTTTCATTTTTTTTGGCTTCTTTTTTTTCTCTCTCCCTGACCTGATGTTCTGATATCCATAAAAGAGTCAGTGGTCGGTGTGTGTTGGTTTTCTATGTATTTATATTTTAATGCTGTCGCCCTCCTGGTGTGTTATGTTCATATCTAGAGAGAGTTTAATGCATTGTTAGCTTTTAATTCATGGGTAAACTAGATGTTTCCTGTGTTGTCTGTTGTGTTTAAGGTATCTGTTAGCTCCACTGTGTGTATCCCTTTTTTATTTTTGCAGGATATTGTCCACTTACCTTTTCGACATAGTGAGTCTGCATTTTGTCTGTGCAAAATGGCTGGTTTGTAAATAAAAACTGTTGAGAATAGGATGTTGTCAAAAACACCATACAGTAGGCCACAAAAGGTAAACTACGCAGATGAGCTTGCTTAAAGGCACGGAAGTTACTGGGCTAAACTTTCCTGAGACGCTTACCTAGCAGTCCATAGGGATGAGGTTGCAAACAAAGGTCCATACTTGCAAAAGGTAATCCATGAGGCAGACAAAATAAGTCCATGCGCGTGTAACAAAGAATCAGCATCTCACAGCTGCAAGCAGTCAGCTTAAGTGGAGAGGCGAGCAATCAGAATCAGGTGTGGCCAGTTGTCCCTACTCTAGTCAGAGAAATAACATCTTCAAAGAAAACAAAAACAGGCCAGGAGAAGGCAAGGACCAAAACAAAGTACAAAATAGGAAGGCAAACATGGAATGTGACCGTCAAACTGTCACAAATCGTAGAGACATCTATCCAGCAGTGCCATTTTTGAGCTACTGGATTCCAGACTGACTGATTCGGAGCCAGACACAAAAAGGAGTCATGGAGCTAGGGAGAAACTCTTTGCAACACTGCATTTTCTTGTGTCTGGATCACTTCAGCACACCATCGCAATTAGTGCCCTGTCACATAGCAGAATAGTGTGGATTTTACTTAGCTGTGCAGCTATCAACTTTAGGAAATGTGTAAGTAGATAACGCTATACAGTCGTCCCTTGCTTATTGCAGTTAATGGGCTCCAGACACGACTGCGATAGGTGAAATTCCTCCAACTCCACGACTTCAAAGCTCGTTTTTCATTCAGGGCTCCTACGCTCTCCCAAACTCTCCATGGTGACAGCCAGATTTAAATAGTGCAGACTGCACCACTTTTACTTGTTAACAATTGCAAAAGCAATCATAATAGATCGCCTGCAACATGTGAATAATAAGTGCATTTTTTAAAAATAGTTTGAAAGTTTAGAACAAATAAATTGGAAGCTGACTATTTACCTTGGTAGCATGCTCATTGTGGTGTAAACAAAGAATATTAGTAGTGTAAAAGTGATTATAGGGGTGTTATTTCATGTTTACGGGACTCTAAAATTGGTACAAAAAACATATTTACAAAGTCATAAACAGGTTTTCTTATGCTCTAACTACAAAAAAATTACATTTCTTAATATTGAATTCTGAAATTGACTTATCGTGGTCAGGTCTGGAACCATTTAACCGTGATAAATGAGGGACAATCTTAGTTTGGCTTTTGCTACAATGACATAAAATATATCTGGATTCACAAGGTTATCCCAATATGCACTAACATTCAGTGGTCTCCAGCTTAGCGCATCTAAAGATAATTTTGTGGAGATGCATTTAGCAGTTTTTGCATGATGCTGTTAACACACATGTTTATTTCCTGTGTTAGATGTGTGCTTCAATGTTGATATACTTACAATTTTTTAGGTTTTTCGCCAATTTGGCCAAAAATTTGACCAAAAACAATTTGGTGGAAAACTAAAGAAGATGGAAGTGATTTCAATTGAACATGACGTTTCGGTAAATAAGTAAATCCAGATTTTTAGTAGTAGATATATTGGATGAATTTTAGAATGAAAAAAAATACAGGTTTTCATTAGGGATGTCTGATATTGGCCTATATTTTGGCAGATATCTGATATCAGCTGATGCTGATTTGAGTAACATCACATATCTCCTGTAGTGAAATCAACAGATATCTGTAAGCTAATAGATACATTACATTCTGTGTGTGTTTTTTTCCCACACGCTACCCAATAGACATATAATGGATAAATTAATTGTACCACCACGTCTGCAACTTATGCTCACAAAACGATGTCATAAAAGCCAAATCCTGCAGTATATGGGCCAAATATTATCCGTAATTGTTAAATCTTACCTGTGAAAGGTTATTAACTGGGATATGGTGTGGGCAGTAAAACGAGTCGTACACTTTCATATAGCACATGAATGTGCTCCGCTCCGACTCTTGCCACATCTAGTATGTTGACAACGTTGACATACCCCTCAGCGCTCGATGCACCGTCTTCCTAGAGGAAGAAAAGCAATACAGATATTGACCAATATTCTATTTTTATGCCAATATCGGGCTGATAATATTGGTGGGCTGATCATATCGGACATCCCTAATTTTCATGGCAAATTTCAAAGCAATGTTTCAAATTTCAAGCAGTGTTGCTCACTCATGTTGTAACTTGCGCTCTATTCATAGATCAGTAGAAGTGCCAACGTTCACCATTTATATTTATATTCTATGTATTATTATTCATGATTGCTATATAATTTGTTTAACATGACAATGACATTGACTACTACTATGCATTTTAAACTTACTGAATGAAGGTTGTGCACAAGTTTATTGAAATAGGAATAGGAAATAGGAAATCCTACGGTAGGATTAAATAAGATTTGCTTTTTCCTACTCCTTTTGGAGATGTGGAACTGTCAATTGTATTAAGTGATGTATTCCAATATAATTTATATGCATGTTCACATAAAATTGAAGCATTACTATTATGATATGTTAAAAAACAAATGTATACATATCTTCTGTAGTGCCTAGTATTGATGCCTACTGATTGTTGTTATTATTATAATAATTATTATTATTGTTATTGATGTGTTTTTCTTTGCTTTACTGTGCGTCCATGGCTGTGTTGTGATGAGTATGGTTGCCGGAAAGTGTTTTTGGCGTGATGTCAGAGCCAAGATAATTGCAATTCAGAAAACTTTATTGGGGCGGGGGGCCAATACAGAGCAAGTAGTAAGTTTTGTGTGACATTTCACACAATTCTTAGAACAAGCTCCACTCTTCCACTGTTTCACTTTAATAATTGTGTGATTTTTTTCTTCCGCAGGTTCCACTGCACTTGCCCTCCTGGTTATTTCGGAGCATTGTGTGACCTGAGTGGGAATGACTTTTGTCAAGTTTCACCTTGCCTAAGAGAAGGCACCTGCATCAATAAGCCAGCAGGCTTTGAATGTGTCTGTCGCCCCGGATACTCAGGTACTTCCTTTGCCCCCTAGTGACACCAAGATCAATAGAAAAGCCTAAAAAGCTTATCAGGGCTGCTGCGGGCTGGACCGCTGACACAGATGTGGTTTAGTGTGAAACTGGTTCACAACATTTATTTTTAATTGGCCTGCCTGTTGCAGAAATATACAGTGAGTTGTTGAAGCCGACGAGAACGGCATACAGTGCATGTTATCTGTTTGATCTGATGGAAATTTCTCACTGTCAGTTACTTGCCTTTATTTCATTACATCAGCTTTTTTAGACTTGGAACACTATTGCTCCTTTACTTCAATCCATTTGTCTTATTTTGCTGCCGGACAGATATCCCGCTATTTTAGAACACATGCAAGTGCGTGAGTGTACTGTATGTGTGCTTGTGTTTTCGCACTGAAGTCGATTCCTGTCAGCTACCGGGAAGATTAATTTCATTTGTCTTCCACACTGTTTCTTCAATTTATCCTTCCCCAATTGAGAAAGGTGGCGAAATCTCTGAGGTATTGCGACTCTGGAGAGCAGAACCTGACATGCATGGCCCAATTCCCACTGAAGTAGCTTTTATTATTAGGACCCGCGAACACTATAGCACAAGTCATTACTTTTTCTGATGCTCTAAGCTCATGTGAGGAAACAGGGCTCCCCATGAGAGCGTGTGGCCAGAAGATATAGTCTGGCTTGGCTCAAACCAACTGGAAGTCATGCAAAGTATCTTCTCAAGAACTTTCCATTGTGACATAAAAGTTATTCCAAAGAAGGCTTTGTGTAACTTTTCTAAGAGGCCCTGAAAAGACCTACTTGATGGAAATTGATTTAAACGTTATTCCGCTTTGATAGTATGTGTCACCTCATTTATTCCATGGAATTCTGATATTTGTTGTCATGCGATGGCATTACAAAATTATTTGTGCATCAGGAAAGCCATACGTTTTTGCATATTGAATGCCAGAATCCATTTAGGATCCAACAGTTGAAGCTGCTTACTAATAAATCAGTGTAGTCTATATCTGTTTGCTCGCATGGATGTGATTACGCTGTAATGACAGTTCATTTCCACCTGCATTACTTTTCAAATTGAATTTTCTTAGCATGGCTGGCTAGTGAGTCAGAATATATTTATTTAGGCTTTCTTCTGGGTTCATTTTCTCTTTTGTTTAAAGTCTCATGCTCTCCTTTTTGAGTATCGGCACATTCTAAGCATCAAATCCTCCAACACATAACAGAATGCAATAAAGTTCACGAAAACTTAATGGAAATTAAATATCATCCATCAAATGTAATTATTACGTCTTAATTTTCAGACTCAATGCAGAATATTCCTATTGCATGTAAATACTGCATGTTTATAATACACCACACCAAAGTAGAGGTGCAACAATTAATCGGTGATTAAAACATTAAACTATGTTTAATATCCTCTGATTTCAGCCTCTCAAATGTGAATATTTCTTAATTTCCTTTGTCATCCATGAAGGTAGACCTATTATCCTTGTATTTTAGGGAATATAGGCAAGATATTCACACGCCTCAGCTTTGACTTTGGAAAATAGTGATCAACTTTTTTTGCCTTTTTTCCGATATGTTGCGGACCAAACTACTAACTGTTTGCGTTTGGTTTATATTCTAGGGCCTAACCGACTACTCGATTATTCAAAACAACAATATCAGATTAATCGACTACAAAAATAATGGTTAGCTGCAACCCTACACCCACTTGATATCAGCAGGAGAGAAACAATGGCGGAAGTACTCGCCTTGACTCAAATATAAGACGGCCTGTTTTTGAAAAAAAAAGTATTTTTTATGAATTATGATTTCATAACCAGTGAAATAACAAGTGATAGACTGCAATAACGTGGGATACCAACCGTTGTTTGATGACACAGCCTAATTTATCATCCAACTGTTAAAATTAGCATCATAACTCAACCTTTGAGACACTTTTTTCCAGGATCTACTGAAAATAATGAATCTCTCCTCAGGTCATGGGTGTGTGTGGGCGTGTGTGTGTGACAGAAAGAAAAGCTCTGACTCCATTGAGGAGAAGTTGTTTGGCACCATTTTCCATTTTTCATGTGAAAAATCTCTAAACCAGCAGTAAAAGATTTGTCTTTTAAAAAAAAACATACATTTGAGTCAGTATGGTAGGATTTTTCCAAATTAAAATACAGTGGAACTTTTAGTTAGCTATGCCACAGTGTGTGTTTTAAAAAAGTACGCAAAAATGTTGCCTCGCTTTGTGTTGTCTTGATTGTTGTACAATATGGCGTGCTTCTTGTCGCCTTATTAATACATGGACTGAATCCAACTGTGTTTGTAAAGCAGTGATTCTCAATTTTTTCATTTTTTCATGCCCCCACTGGGAGACAGAAATGTTTTGCAGGCCCCCAATTTGAAATGCTATTGAGAAACAGATAATTTATTTATCTGTACTGTACAGACTGAACTCGATACTAAAACCAGTGAAATGCAACAAAAATGGAGAGCAGTGAAGCATACAAGTATGCTAGAGTCAAATTGCATGCTGAGTAATCCAAAATCCATACGTATTGGGATTGCGCTAATAGTGAAATACTGAAAGTCCTGCCTGCCTTCTACACCCCATCAGGGTGGCCCGCCTCACTGTTTGAGAAGCACTGGTGTAAGGTATGTTCATTACAAGACATTAGGGCTGGAATCTCAGGGTGCCTCACGCTACGATACAATTTGTGAGACATGTCTCACGATAAATTATATCTCAATAGTGATAAGGTAAAACAAAACCAAAAAAAGTTGATTTCATAGATTATCTTTTTGCAACCTACAGCTGGCACAGGCTCCAGCTTATCCGTGACTCTAAAGAGAACAAGCGGTATATATATTATTGACATTTTGCAGCATATTTTCACCTGAACACAACCAGCAATGTTGCAAAAACAATAAGACTTTTTCAGTGCAACATAAGTGCAAAGAGGATTGTATTTTTGGCATCTGACAAACAGTGACAGCACAACTTTCGGTCGGCCTCGAAGAGGCTCTGTTAAACCGTCCGACACCTCGGAAAGGGGAAACGGTCCCCAGTTCACACTGTTTACAGTGCAGACGGGGGCTTGCTGACCTTGACTGAGGATATAGTCGGTCTGAGGAGGTAATACGTTGAGGCCCTTTTCAATCCCGCTGACATACCTTTCTGGGGGGAAGCAGAGTCTGCGGACATGTACGCAACAGTTCTACCACCGTGGCTGAGGTATCTGAGGTAGTTAAAACACTCCCCAGTGGCGAGGTTCCGGCGGTGGACAAGTTTGACCCTGAATTCATCAAGGCTCTGTTGGGGGACTGTCTTGGTTGATACGCCTCTTCAACATCGCATGGAAGTCGGGAACGGTACCTCTAGTCTGGCAGATCGGAGTGGTGATCCCCATTTTTAAAAAGGGTCACCGGAAGAATGATGGAATGGAATGAAATGTACGCACTCACTAGAAAGAGACGGACAATGACCCGGGTAAGGTTGAGCTGCACGAAAATACTGACAATGAGATAAGTAAACAAAACACACGTCTCTTCATAGTACAACATCATTTTTGGATAGAAAAATCAACATTTCTTTTATTATTCATGATGACGAACAGGGTGGCTATGTCGCTCGTGGGTCATATTCTTGTGAGACACTTCTTACATCCTGCAAAGTCTGTTGTCTCATCCACGCTATAAAAGCCAAAGTAAGTCCACACATTTGATTTCCACTACATTGGCAGATCTTTCCCTTTAACTTCGCAACCCGAGTCCACCATTGCACGACATTTGTTTTTTATCCATATTTTGTCACACCCCTATAAGTCATGGCTATTCTTCAACTGGAAACCAGGAGCGGAAGTCATTGCCCCCAAGCTCTGATGCCCGTCTATTATGTCATCACCAGTTGACTCTGTAGTTCTTTGCTAGCCAGCACAGTTACATTGCAAGTCTTTATCCTATTGATCACATCTACAAAATAATAGAAACTGAATCAAAAGAGTAATGTTTTCTTGAGCTGTAGTTGAACCAATATCTACAAATCTACTACACTAACAGCTTGTCACCGAAGGCAGCTTGACTGCGGTTGATTTAAGTTTACTACAGTGTCTTAAAGGTACATCACATGTACCAGTTGGAGAGGAAGCAGTGCTGTTTTTACCATTGCAGTGTTCAATCATTTCCATAGATTATATGATCTTCGGGCCGCACGGTGGCTGAGTGGTTAGCACATTGGCCACACAGTCAGGAGATCTAGAAGACCTGGGTTCAAATCTCCGTTGGGCATCTCTGTGTGGAGTTTGCATGTTCTCCCCGTGCGTGTGTGGGTTTTCTCCGGGTACTCCGGTTTCCTCCCACATTCCAAAAACATGCATGTTAGGTTAATTGGCAATTCTAAAATTGTCCATCGGTATGAATGTGAATGTTTGTTTGTCTATATGTGCCCTGCGATTGACTGGCGACCAGTCCAGGGTATACCCTGCCTCTCGCCCAAAGCCATCTGGGATAGGCTCCAGCATCCCCGTGACCCTAATGAGGATAAGCGGTACAGAAAATGAATGAATGATATATGATCTTCAACCTAAGCACATAATTGAGCACTACTGTTTTGTGCCGTTTTATACATTATCGTGCCTTGGTGTCATATTGACATCCACTATAAAAAACGGTAATCTCATCCTTTAAAACAGCCCTGGCAGCTGCCTGAATCTGGCTTGTCGGATCATTAATGAGGGTGTTTTGCTTTAAAGGCTCCCCGCATGTATTATTTAACTATACATGGGAGCCACGTTCTATCCTGAGGTCAGAAGTCATTACAGTGACATGATTAATGGGTGATCATGTTTATATAAATCACAGTTTCAGCTGTGCCGTTTGTCACCCTCTGTTTTCTCTTCTTCACCCATCATTAAGGAGTACGCTCCCTTGAGTGATGGTACAGTGCAATCAGCACATTGTTGCGGTTTCTTCAGTCAGCACATTGTTTGATGATGATGATGTTGCAGCAAGGCTTCAGTGAGTTCACATTATTGCCGGAGGAACATGACAATAAAAATTTTGCCATTATGTCAACCTTTTGTACCGAGGCGCTGAAGAGTTCTGGCACGTTGGAGATATGGCATTATTATACTTTTAATCTTTGAGCTGACATTTCCAGTGGGATATTTAAGGTTTATTTCTTGCTCTACTCTCACGGTAAGGATAAAGACTAAAAGGTGATTATTAACTTTTGACAGACATTCAGTTATGGCTGCAGCTCTTGTGGCTCACTGTTGCTTCCAAAGGAATAAAGTGGAATTGCAACAAAAGCATGGAGCAGCAGCAATTCATTCGTTCATTTTCTGTACCGCTTATCCTCATTAGGGTCGCGGGTATGCTGAAGCCTATCCCAGCTGCAGCAGCAATTTACTCTCTTAAAGAAAAACTTTCCTTTTTTGTAATTTTGCCCATCATCCACAATCCTTGTGTCAGGCAAGAACAAGCGTGCATTCTAAAGATATTAAAACAGTTAAAGAGACAGCTCATTACTGCACTGCACATATGCTGCATAAAAAGGCCGCTATTAAAACACCTCCAAAACCACTAACGTGGTTTTAAATACATGCTGTGACCATGTAGTAACAAGTACAATCATGGTTGAATTTAATACTTGCAGTATTTGGTCGTATTTTGGTCCTTTTAAGCATTACTTTTTTCTTTAAACATCTTTCCTCGGCGCATTGATTTTCAGTCATAAGCACTATTTTGTGCCCCCCCCTCTGGTGGTTAATATTGATTTTTATAATATAAAAAAAAAACACGCTTTTATTTAATTTTTAACTGTTATAGGAAATCCCATGTATTTTTTGACGCTGTGACAATTTATTGAATTCTACACTGCTTCATCCTTCTGAATGTTGAATGAAAATACAGCACTTTTTTTTTCTTATCTACCATTTATTTCTTAATTTATTGCCCCCAGCAGTTAAGTTTTTGTTGGCTTACTTTATTGATTTCTTGCCCATTGTGGACTATTAAATGCGAAGCCGCTTTAGAAGTTTGAAGTTATGCTTTTGGCTAAATAAAAATTTTGATCAGTCAGACACAAAATGCTTTTGCATCCTGTAGCGAGTGAATTTGATACACTGCAGCGTGTATGTTTGTTCTTCTTATAAAAGAGGTGAGGCAAATAAAGTCTTATTCCATCTGTTGCAGCTTAGAGATGCAAACCAAAGGATTAAGATATTTTCCAATTACTCAATTTATATCTGGAAGTCTCAAAAAGATTTGTGTTGGGTGTAAATGTACATATCACACAAATTTCCAATGATGAGATTACCCACAACCGTTTTAACTATGAGCTTGTTTTGATTTTGGCAGGAGACTCATTTTGATACCTTCTTTTATCTGATCTTTCTTTCACGATGCTTGAATTCCCTTGTTTTTTGTTTCATTGTTGCACTTAGAGGCAGGGATTATAGTAAGTAAACTTGTGCTAAAGTGTAAAGAGAAGCTGTGCGACTGGGCTAAATTATAGCCAAAATAATGTAAAGCGTCTTTGCTCCTAATTGTATTGTTTAGATTATTATAACAATTAGCCAAATCCTTGCTGATGTTTCAATAAGTAAAATTTCTGGTTGTATGGTTATCAGCAAACTTTTTACTCTCAGTGCATCACACACAAAAAACTCAAAAGCTGTGATGTCACATATGATGGTAGTTTGTACTACAAGATTTTTTTTACAGGAAATGTAAAAATTATTCAACACATTCATTTCGGATCAAATGTATTATACTTGCATATTTCTTTTTTATTTTATCAAACTAACTGTTTGCACTGGGGGAAATTTTTCTTAAATTGGAGCTCTAAAACTTCCAGTGATACCCATAATCCCTGATCTATGCTTTGATTCGGTTGCTAATGTTTATGTGGAAGCCGGATGATTAAAGTTAATGCTGGCAAGGAACTAAAGGATGTTTCTCTGTATGATAACTAATGAGGTGTCAAACTGATTCATGAGAGTTAATGGTTTGGCTTCCACTAGATCCTTTTTCCCTTAAGAAACATTCGAGGCATTTTTTATTACAGTACGTTAGTGAGCATAAGGGAATTTGAGGTTAAAAGAAGAGGCAACAGAACCATATAATTTATTGCAATGCTAAGGAGCAGCGTGGCCAGCCAGCAGGCTGAGCTGGAAGACCTTCCTATCTTACTACGCTTTCCTGTTTGGGAACACTTTGGCTTCCCTGTTAAAATTACGGATGGACAATGGCAAGCGAATAAATCCAATGTTGTGTGTCGACATTGTTCCACAGAGATCGGGTTTGCTGCAGAAAACACGTCTAACATGTTAGCGCACTTAAAACGCTGTCATCTGGCAGTGAATGTTACAAGAAAGAAAAGCAGTTTAGTGCAAACACCAATAGCTTCAGCTCACTACCTCTGTTGCTAGTGAGCTGCTTTTCTCCACTGCTGGAGATATTGTCCCTGCAACTTCTGTACACTGTGCTTTCTGCACTAAATGTTTTTTTTTAGCCCAAAACATGAATATTCACATTTGTCATATTGAGGCTGTTGCTGCTAAGTGTTCAAAGTTTACAGTTTTAAATTGTTAATTTATAATTTTATATGTATTTTTTAATGTGACAGTTTATTTTATTATTTTTCCATTTTAAAAAGAGTTACTTGAATTATCACCAAAATTAGTTATATAATTTTATTTATTGAAAAAGATATATTGTTTGCTTATTTTTTAATAAAAGCATTTGATGTCATTTTTTCCCCTTTTTGTACCGAAAATTAACCAAACAGAGCACTTCAAGAAACTGAACTGAACCAAAATTACATTTTAGTGTACCGTTACACCCCTACATACTATTAGAAGATTCGTATAATATATTTAGTGGAAAAAACTGACAGATCGACTGAAAGATACAAGACGAGTAAGCACTGTAGGAGAAATTTGGCATAAAAACCCATACTATTATTCTAAGAATCATACAATATATTTAGTTGACAATATGTCGATTTACCTTAAGTCACACTGGCACATCTTTTTTTGTTACTTTTTGTTTATTTTTACTTTTTGCTTTGTGTTCCCGGCTTTGCTTGAAAAAACTAGCTGGGACAGCTGATGGTAGAAGGATCCACTGGCAATAGACATTCAGTCCCAAACCTTCTTTATCTGATGTGTATTATCAAAAACATCTGTCCTCGGAATATGCCGACAGACAATATTGAAGAATCTGATGCACCGAATGTCATCTTTTGGAAATGTAAAATGGCTTACATTGTCTGCTCGGGTGTTCATGCTAAAGCATGCCACGCATACCATAAACAAAAAGACAACACAAAATCAACAAAAAAATGCACTACAACCATATGATCTTCCAATGTTTCTAGTGACGATAAACTCAATTCCTTTTACTGACTCAGGTTTTTATGAGTCACTCATTAAAGTTAATCGGATACTCGATTTATTCAAGTTTGGTGTGGAGTGGTTTGCATGTTGGCCACACAGTTAAGTTTGCATATTCTCCCTGTGCATGCGTGGGTTCCTCCGAGAACTCCAGTTTCCTCCAACATTTCAAAAAGGTAAGGTTACTTGTTGACAAAGTGTGAATGGTTGTTTGTCTATACGTGCCCTGTGATTGACTGACAACCAGTCCAGGGTGTACCCCACCTCTCGCCCGCAGTCAGCTGGGATAGGCTCCAGCATGCACCCGCAATCCTAATGGAGATAAGCGGTATAGAAAATGGATGAATGGATATTATTACAGGCAAACATTTCTGTAGCATAAATATGGACAATACCTCAACAAAAAATAAGTCAGATATAGATAGCATTGTACGCCCTTATCACTACTACTTAATAAAGAATTACAAAGATTACAACACAATGTTTTCATTCGATCAATGTGACCTGCATGCTTTAGAACAACTGAAAATAATGAATCTGCCTGACAAAGCAGTTTACTGCATCAATGAGACATACAATCCAACAGATAATCATTACATAGATTGACAAGGGCACACAGTATATAACCCATGATTAGCATTAAAGGATAAAGCTGGAGCATTGATTTTGTTTTTCACACAAACAAGTTCCATTAAAAAAACATCTGCAACTTGAAAAGTGAGGATGTCCTTTTTTGCCTTTAGATATTCTTTAACTCTTCAGGAAGCTACAGGAGATCATACTTTTGCCATAACAAAAATCCACACACCACAACACCACGAGGCAAGATAGCTCAACCTTGTTTTTCTCTGTGCCAAAGGCCGACATGCCATCTCAATGTGGCAGCAGGAGGGAGGAATCCTCAAACCAAGCAATCTTTTTGCAATCTTCTATTGGCACATTTTTTGAGGAATCTGAGAAAACGGAAGCCTCAGTTTCATGTTATGAACTAAAAGACCGGCACTAGTTTGAATGTCCTGCTGCTGCAGAGCATTTCTTCAAAGTTCAACTTGCTTCTTCAGAGAAGTGTCTAGTTTAGTTGTTGTTACTGGTCTGCTCCGACCAGTCAAGACATTTTCCTCTGACCTCAAACTTTTCCCTTTGTCGATGTTGAAAATGTCAGTAGAACATCAATCGACATCAACAACTTTGTTCAAATTCTCTTTAAACCACCATTTTTTGGATTTGAACTTTGACAGTACTCTAGATACAATTACAAAAAGTTTATTGGGTGCCGCATTTTGGCTAGTTAGATACTGGGGTTAACAAGCCCAGCTGTGGTGATTGTCTGTTGACGGAAGTATGTTACATTTCCGCTCTACTGTATCCAGTGACCAGCTGTAGAATCTTTAACCACACACAGAGAAGAAGGCAAAACGCCTTGGGCCTCCCCCACTCAACCAAACATGCCTGCTTTCACACATTCAATATACCCTGATTTAGGAATAGCCTGACTTAAAAAACAACACAACTGTATTGCATATTGTCCAATATAGGGCAACACTAAATATAAGATGATAGGAATGAGCGAGTACACCACTATCTGTGTCCGTTCACAGCCTCTAAACTCCCTTTATCCGTATCTGTACTTGGAGTGTGTATAAACTGGAAGTGGGTGTGTTTTAACTGGGAATGGGCGGGACTTAAAGAAGAAGTTGTTATATTTATTGTTTATTTGAAAACTATTTACAGAAGAGCCTCAAAATTGAGATTGTGTATGTGTGTAAGTGATCTGTTAGGCTTTGTATAGCTTTGTACTCGAGGTGTTTCTTGAACTCAAGAGTGGTTTTCACCTTCTTTATCAAAGTGATGGCTAATAAAGTTCATTTGGCTCAATGGCTGATTATTTTGCAAACGTGAACAATAAAAACAGACTTGTGATTTAAGTGTGTTAGTTTGCAAAGGACTGGTGATGATGTCATAGATGGGCAACACAGCTGGAGCACAATGACTTCCAGGTGGGAGTGGCGAGCAAGCAAACAGTGATAAAGTTCTAAGTTGTGATAATGCCATGTTACAAATATGGTTGGACTCACGGAGCATATTAATAACACACAACAAGACGGAGTCACCATTGTGTGGGATTCATGTTTGGGTACTCGAGTCCACGGAATGACAATGACACGGTAAATGTCTGTGTAACATTCCCGTTTGAGTTTGCCATGAATGAGCTCTGAAAAGTACCATAGTATTGTGTAAACCAAGTATCGCAAGATTTGGTGCTTGGTGTGACATCCAAGATGGCTGAATAAACCAGGAGTATTCTATTCACACCTTTATAAATACCACAAGATTCCCAGTGCCAAAGGGTAAAATACATCAGCTTGTTAAGTGCAATATTGTACAATAACCAAGATTGTGTATGAGAATTGAGGCAAAATTTTGGCAAAAATATTCATCTGTAACCGAACCACACAGAAGTGTTGGAAAACCAAGGTTCCACTGTATAAGTGAAATAATAACTGGTTGTAGGTCATATTTCTAAGATGCTGGAGAGGCGTCGGACTCTGCCTCATTGATCACTATGCTATGTTTGGTAGTGTTGTGACGTTCATGTTAATGAGCTGTTCTGAAGGACCAGTTCGTTCATGAACGAACTGGTCCTTCAGAACAGCTCATTAACATGAACGATGAGAACCGAGTCACAGCCCGGAATTGTTCTATTTTTCCCCAATTACATGGGCAACACCCAAGGAGAGTACACCAGTTTATTGAACAGTTTATTTGTTTTTCTGTATTATTAACAATGTTATGTGAAAATCTTTGCACCAAAAGATGTTTTGCACAGAAATGTATTGTAGCCTACTTTGTTTTCATGGTTTACACACATACACGGAACAACTTAATCTGAGAATGCGTGTACCCGTACAACACCTTTTGTAGCTGGTTTACGCACTTTTTGGCGACGTGGCAAAAAAGAGACGCACATATTAAGCAGTGAAGTGAAATCATGTGTCTGAACTTAACAGCGGTAGCCAATAAAAGTTTATCCATCATGCATAAAGACATCATGCAGTAATTGACTTAAAACATTTGTGGAAAGCGTTTTACATGACACTGACAGATATCTTTTGTCAGTCAAATGTAACATCCTATCATGTATGTGCTTGTCAACAGCATAGTGACTGCAAATGGATTGGTAGTCATGGTAGCCGTCCTAAAGTACACACCATTACGCACCAGTGTAGTATCTGGACTAAAATATTCATGAAAACTAAAAACGCAGCGATTGAATATTTCACCATTTTATTTTAGCATCATGAGAAAATGGTCAGTGCTCTCTTTTCTTTTGGCAATTTATCAAAATTACTTGCATGTGTAAAGTATTTCATCAATACAACATTTATCTGTCCTATTACAGCCTTTATTTGTGTGTATCATGTGAAGGTTGTGTGAGCTTTAAACTAATTAACCAAATGAATTTCTCATTATATGTACTAGATATTTTGATTGTGTCAATGTCATCATACTGTCAAATACTTTTTAAAAATATCTCTCTGGAATTAAAGCAATTAATTTTTGCCTTAACTTCATCCCCAATTTGACTCTTTGCATCTACCTTTAAATACATCAGATTAGCCATATCCATCTAAAATTTTAATAGGTCTGAATATTACTGTCTATTTGCACATGTGGGGTTTTTGACATATTGAAAAATTCGTTTTTTTCATAGATGAGGCCTACGGTCAGTGTGGAAATCATGAAAACATGCATCAAACTGTAACATCTTTTGCAATCCTTTTACCATCAGAGCTCTTCAACAGTCTGATTTTCTGTGGCCTACAATGACTTCCCATTAGATTTTACATATACTTTTTACAGAGCTGATGTTAACTTTCATATATTTATGTTGTATAAAGTTCTCTTTGTTATTATGTGTCCTCTGGTGTCTCTAACTTAAAGTTAAATACTGACCCACAATATATAACAAAGACATGGAATGACCACCTCCTTGTTGAGCTGCACTGTTTAACAGATTGCGCTTCATTTTCTAGGGACACGGTGTGAAGTCAACATTGATGAGTGCATTTCAAAGCCGTGCCAAAATGGTGGGAGATGTATTGACGAAGCCGATCGATATGGCTGTGTGTGCCCCAGCGGCTTTTTTGGTCTCAGCTGTGAGAGCAACATTGATGAATGCTTGTCAGCGCCCTGTTTTCACGGGAGGTAGGTATTCATCTATGTCCCCTTTAAATCGGAAATGCTGCAGATTCCGGAGAACCGGAATGGAATTAGTTTGATTTAATGTCCCTCTACGCCATTCCCTGATCAATTCGGTGTTGCCAAGTCAACTGATAAAGGGAAAACTGCAAATGTGAAAAAAACATTCTATTTAATCTCAACTCTCATCAGTTCATCAATTTTGCTGCCTCTCTTTTTTCGGGACACCTTAGCTGTCAAGATGGAATCTCCTCCTACTGGTGTCTTTGTGAAGCGGGATGGAGTGGCAGCCGATGTGAAACAAACATTGATGTGAGTAGAGTTCAATGATTAACCCTGCTGGATGTTAGGAGGAATAGAGGTTTTGGTGTGGTCTCTGGTGTCACTAACTGTATTGACTCTCCAACAACATAACAGAATTGAAGCCCTGCGATCATGCAAACGGTGTACAAATACTTGATTAAAGTAAATGGCTCAGTCTAATGCCTAATTGATTTAAACACAACACAGCTTCTGCTGGCCTCCGGAGATAAGGCATTGAGTTGGTTATAAGGTCTCTTTGAACATTTAGCTTAACCTATTCTGACTGGCCGTTAGTGGTCTTTAATAATGGTAGTGGACCAGCCCAGACACCTTTCCTGTTGTGTTATAGCGCAAGCATTGGCAAAAGGTTATTGTGTGCAGTTTCCATTTCTGTTTATCACAGTGTCTAAAAGTAAAATTACACTTCATAATACTTGCATAGTAAAAGTTTGTATTTTTGTTGTAAACTGTTTGTGAATGACGTATTCTTACTCGCAGGACTGTGATTCTGATCTTTGTTTGAATGGAGGCTCATGTGTGGATCACATAGATAAACACTCCTGCCTCTGTCAGGATGGTTTCACAGGAAAGACCTGCGAGTATGACATTGACGTTTGCAAAGAAGTCAGACGTTTTTGTTTTAATGGCGCTACATGCATGGAAGGCAAAGGATCAAACTTTACTTGCAGGTGAGTTGATTTTTTTTGGTCTTTTACTATTATGAAAATGTAAAGCTATGATTTCCAGCTGCTGGGTCAGAATCTATAATGCAATAAGGGCCTCTAGCAAGACCAAATTCCAAAATAGTCTTAGGCCTAGCAGGGTATAAAATGACATGATGACCTCATATTTAAAAAAAATTGTAGGCGGCAATAGTAAAATTCTATCCAATCAGAATCATCCTCTGTCAACCCGTCACTTCCGCAAAACATAAAACATGGCACCAGGCTCGCCCCAGTTTTTGTACGATTTGGTTTTCATCAAAAATGTTCACCAAGTACAAGTACAGTATTGCATGTACTGTAACAAACTAGTCCCTGTATTATATCGCACCGCAAAATTGAAGGCCCAAACAAAGGACCCAATACAGGTATGTTGCTTACTTACTCTGTACATTTTTTAATTATTTATATTTATATTTGATTAAGAAGGTAGAAACACTATTAAATTTGATCTTCCCAGGATGTACATGGAGTTCGCATCAACAACAAATTTATTATTATTTATTATATATATAGCAGTTATTTTACTATAATTATTTTGCCTTGTTTTCTGCATGTAAAACTATAAAATGTATTTTTTGTTAGTATTTTTGGGTGTCGAAAACGTATTGAGTTAATTAATTTCCTATGAGAAAAACTGCCTTACGTTTTATACTTGGCGGTTTTTGTCGAACCTTTTGGATCGAATAAATAATGAAAACCGAGGTACCACTGTAGACATTTTGAGTCTACAGTATGTTATTGAGAGTGTGTTGGTGTAAATATACTGTATATGTAAATATTGCTCTTAAAAGGTACTGAAACAGTGCTTAAAGTTGGTCTTGGAAAGGATGCACAAACCCTGAAATTCAGAATGGGATCTTTGCTTACTGAATTTGTCATTTTCAGTGTCGGTGTGGTGGGTGTTTGATAACCCAGCGGTCCTTCAGTTAGGCTCATTACTATTTAATTGCAGTCATGCTGTCACCTGAGTGATGAGACGCATAAAATACATGTTGTATGTGACGCGAGTGTGCAGATTTGACTGTGCCTCTGCTTTGCTGTTCTACAGTTAATTGCACTGTCTGACCTTGTGCTGATGCTCTGCTATACGCTTTATGTCATGCTTTAATGTAGCCAGGACTACCATGGCCCAAAAAAGGCCACTGTACTCATACAATATTGATTTAGTGGACTGCATTTTTACTATTCACTTTAAGGTAAGTTTATTGGAGTGTATATTACAGAGGTAATACATCCTAAGCTTGTGGCATCAACAGAGAAATGTACATGCTCACCACATCAGGTACACCTGGACAAATTAAATAAGATCCAGCACATAGTCAGAACATAAAAATACATTCAAAATAAGATTTAAAATATTCCAATGTTTGTGCTGGAATAGGAGCACCAACAAAAAACTGAATGCCAAAACAAAAGCAAAAAATGGAACCAAAGAAAGTTGCAAGTGCCAGCAGTTTGAGAAAAAAAAAGTTGAGAAGGACTATTATATAATAATAATATAATAATTGTATAAATAACTCATGACAAAACAGGAAAGTGGTGTTTGTGTGTCTCGTCGCCACATTTATCCCTTTCTTTGGTCATTTATATGCATTTATAATTGTTTTCTGCAACTATAATCATAAAACAATAAAAAGCATGCTTTGTGTCAACCGCTGATGACATCTTAGGCAGGCAATGTAACTTCTGTTTTGATTGCCATTTTAGCCAGCTAATAGAATGCTAACAAGGAAGCACATTTTGGGATTTAAAAACACAAAAACTAGGGCAGACCCTCACCAAGGTTCCATGCAGTTTTACAAGCTTTTGCACAATTTAATCTATAGAATAGAAACACTTAATTGTTTGTTTTTTTTCTCTTTGAGGAAGTGTAACTGAATCCATATTTGTATTATTCAAATATATGGGGTTTGTTTCAGGCTAAATGTAGTTATGCAGTAATTCCTTATACATGGAAAACAGATTGTTGTTTATCTGTGCACCACGTTTGAAGTCATGCATATTCTGTTCTGCACCTGTCCAGCAAATAGCCTCAAAAGCACTGTGTTGTGCATGGTCAGCTTGGAGGTTACGCATGAAAGAACTTGCTCATTTTCTCTTGTTGCTGTTGTGCATGATGAAATCCAAAATATATACTGGGAGGACAAATATTTATTGTAGAGCAAGATTTGAGTTTGCAATAGACTTACAAAGCATATTCAGGTTGTGTTTTCTTTTCTTCAACATTTACTGAATGTCCTGAGGTCATTCAGTGGATAATGACTATAGTGCTACATATCAGCTCACACGTCCATTTGGGCTTCTGTGCCTTTGATGTATGGTCAGGCTCTTAGTAGACAGAGTGCGGATGATTCTCTGCAATCTACTGTATAATCTGTACATATGAAGTATTTATTTTGCTGTTATAGTGTAGAAATGTTGAACATTTCAGCAACCTTGACTAAATTACTCCATTAAGCATCCAATTTAAGATGTGCATATTGTGCATCTTGTAATACAGTTTGTGTTTCCACCAATACCGCTGTCCCAACAACCATACATGTATTTATTTTATACAGTAGTGTTCAAAATAATAGCATAGCAATGTGACTGACCAGATGAATCATTGTTATTAGTATATTTTTATTGCTACATGGCAAACACGTTACCAGTAGGTACAGTAGATTCTCAGAAAACAAGACCCCAGCATTCATGATATGCACACTCTTAAGGCTGTGCAATTGGGCAATTAGTTGAAAGGGGGGTGTTCAAAAAAATAGCAGTGTCTGTCGGTGACTTTACAAAACTATTTTGTACAAAACTTTTGTTTGTAGGATTTGGCAAACCTAGTTTGGTTTGGTTTGATTTAATTTGTTTCAAACATGCATACATCTTACCAAGAAATATTCATGTTACATTCCTCAGTTCTACATGTCCAAAAAGGAGTAGGGAGAAGCAGAGTTTATTTAAGCCTACCCCCTTCTCACATGATTTACTAATACATACTCATACATACCGTACATACATAGATACATTCATATTCACACATACATTTGTATACATACATAGATACAAATACACATTACATACATACACATACATGCATATATCATATTTTTATTTTAAAAATTTTTTGTTTCTTTTCCTCCTCTTTCCTTCCCTCTTCCCCTGTTGATTTCTGGATCAACATCTTGTTGTCTTGGTCTTGTACTGTGAGTCTCATTAAATGTAAGTACTTGAGTTCCTGATTTTATTACTTTGTTGAGCGTGCCCTTTCAACGTTTCTATCAATGTTTGTATTATTGAACGTAATCTTACTGTTTTTGTACGTTTAATCCTCTTTTATCCTTGTTGACATGATTATATGATGTTTAGTATGTATCCAGATCGTTGATATCTTTGACAACCAACACTCCTGCTTCTCCTGGACCTCCATGTAGCTTGATGTATATTTTTCTGTTGGTGCTCCAAGTACTTTGTATCTTTCTCTGCTTTTTCAAGTCTCGTGCTTTCCTGGCAATGTCAGCGTTGCGTTTTGTCAGATGCTTATTTAAGTAGACGTTTGTGCCTTTCAAGTTCTTCCTCTGTTTCAGCAGGGCAGTTTGGAATTCCCTGTTGTTGAACTTGATGATGACAGGTGTGGTGTTGTTTCTGCCATACAGTGGGATGCAAGTATCAATTGTCTTAATATCTGCATCCACCTCTTTTGATTGTAGAAAGTTGACAATCTGTTGCTTTGCTGAAGGAACATTTATTCCATCTGGTTATCCTCTGTTATGAGCTTCCCTATCTTTTGACCCGGATGTAATTCTGAGCCCTGTGAGGATCACATCCTTCATTCGTGAATTCTGATCCATGTCCTTCATTAGAGTTTTCATTTGCTCAGTGATGTTATCCTTTGTTTCTTTCTCTTCCTCCAGGGTGGTGCGCCAGGTGGCATTATACTTCAATAGCGTCCTGATATCATCCTGTATAGCATTGATGTCGTTGCAAAATGCATGATTTACTTCCTTGGGGTTTTTAACCTTCTTGAGGGCAGCACGCAAGGCAGCATTGTCTTCCAACAATGTCTTGATATCATTCTGAAGAGCTCTAACATCCTTGCATAATGCTCTTATTTTCTTCCATATGTTTTTAGCTTCCCTGAGAGCAGCACGCAAGGCAGAATTTTCTTTCAATAGCGGCGTTATATTATCCTGCAAAGCCTTGATATCAGTGCTTTATTATCTGCCATAGGGTTTTTACCTCTTTAAGAGCAGCACACAACGCAACATTTTTATCTTGCAACTTCTCGATTTCTTCTTTTAGAGCTTTAGTTTCTTTGCTCAGTGCTCTATTTTCCTCCATAAGGTTTATGACATCACCATGGACCCCTAGGATCTTTTTGATGAAACTGTCATTCTGCGATTGTACTTGTTGAATCTGTGACTGCAAATGCTTAAGGTCAATCCACCCCCGTATCTCCTGCATCTCCATCTTCATCTGTTCTAACTTCTTAAAGTCTTGCATCCAGGTCTCCCAGAAATTTTCCTTCTCCACATTTTGTTGTTCTTGTTGTTCTTCTGATGTACTCAACTCATGGCTGTAGTCGTCCTCTTCCCCCACATTCGGCAACAAGACTGACGCTTGTGATTTTGAGTCCATGTATCCAGGGCCAGCATCCTTTACAATTGTAACAGAGGCTCACTTTCTTTGATTTTTTTTCTTTAGTTTGGCATTGTTGTTAGGCAATTGCTTTAAACTTTCGTAATTAGCTGGTTAGCTTGGCTTCCTGGCAGCTTTCAGCACATGTAACTCGTTTATTTCAAGGAATCTGTACCTCTCGCCGATCCAAGTTAAGGTTGAAGGAATCAGCAACCAGCGGAAAAAAAAACTGTGAATCACTAAACTAATATTTAGTTGTATGACTACTGTTTTTTAGAACTGCTTCACATCTGTGTGGTATGGAGTCAACTTTTCAGTTGTTATTCCGTTCCAAGATTATTTAACAACATTGCACAGTTTATGAACATTTCTTGGTTTTGCCTCAGAAACAGCATTTTTGATGTCACCCCACAAGTTCTCAATTAGATTAAGGTCCGGGGACTGGGCTGGCCACTGCGTAATATTAATTTTGTTGGTTTGGAACCAAGATTTTGCTCGTTTATTAGTGTGTTTGAGGTCATTGTTTTGCTGAAACACCCATTTTAAGGGCATGGCCTCTTCAGCTTAAACTGATCCATGATCCCTGGTATGCAATAAATAGGGTCAACACCATAGTAGGAGAAACATGCCCATACCATGATGTTTGCTGCTTCACTGACTTCACTGTGTACTGTAGCTTGAATTCAGAGTTGGGGGTCGTCTTACAAACTCTCTGCTGCCAAAAAGAACAATTTTACTCTCACCAGTCCACAAAATGTTCCTCCATTTCTCTTTAGACCAGTTGATGTGTTCTTTGGTAAATTGTAACCTCTTCTGCACATGCCTTTTTTTAACGGCGGGTTAAAAGATCAGCTCCAGATCACCCTGGAGCTGATCTTTGGCTAAGCATTTGACATTCTGGTTATTCTTCAATCCATTCTGATAGTTGTCTTCTGTTTTCTGCCACGTGTCTCTGGTTTTGCTCTCCCTTTTAAGGCATTGGAAATCATTTCAGCTGAACAGCCAACATGTTTTTGCACTTCTTTATAAGTTTTCCCCTCTCTAATCAACATTTGAACCAAGGTACCCTGTTCTTCTAAACAATGTCTTGAACAACCTCAGGCTTTCAAAGAGAAATGCATGTTCAACCAGTGCTGGTTCCATCCCTAACTAGGGGTCACCTGATTCACACCTGATTCATCACTGATTGAATGCCACACAGCTGTTTTTTTAACACAACCCTCTGAACTAATGGCCCGATTGCACAACGTTAAGAGCGTACATATCATAAATGCTGGGTCTTGTTTGTTTTTTGAGAATGTACTGCACCTACTGGTAACTTGTTTGCCATGTAGCAATAAAAATATACTAATAACAGTGATTCATCTGGTCAGTCACATTGCTCTGCTATTATTTTGAACACTATTGTACTTAGGCATTGTAAATGAAAATAGTCCCACAGCCACTATTGACAATTTCAAGGGGTGACAATTTCTAGCAGAGCTGCAATCAAGACCACAAATCTTATCTGTCATATGAGGACCAAACATAAAACGAATGTATGAAGCATTTAGGAAGGCAAAAAAGGCTGCTACGCCAAAGCAACAAATATTTTCAAAGGTATTTTCGTGACAGCCATATCCTATTTTTAAAAAGTGAATACAACTTAAAGTGTGCCAACAATTTTAGAAGATAATAAGTCTCTGAAATGGATGGATTCAAGTGCTGAGAAACTTCTATGAATGTTTTTTTAGCACTGTGATTCCTGTCATGTTTTACTTGTCAGCAAAAAAACATTATAGAAAACATTATACATTATAAAAGGATAATATTTTCAATTGTAATATTACTACTTGATTCCGACAATATTTTAACTTCATTCCCAAATAATTTTTTTCCTAACCTAATTTTCCAAAAGTTACATTTTATATTGTTTTGTTAGTGTCTTAATAGCGCAACATTTAAAAAATAACTCTTGTTACAAAAGTGACACGACAAGTTTATTCTTGTAAATTTGTGACTTTTTTCTCTTAATATTATTTATTGACTTTCTACTCATAAAATTAAAGCAAATCTTTATATTTCTGCTGTTGTTGTTTTTTTTTTACATTTTTCACATAACTATGACTTTATTCCTGTTAGATTATGACTTTATTCTCCATTCCATTTTCTACCGCTTATTCGGGTCCGGGTCGCGGGGGCAGCAGTCTGAGTTGGGAAGTCCAGACTTCCCGGTCTCCGGCGACCTCTTCCAGCTCCACCGGGAGGACACCAAGGCGTTCCCAGGCCAGCTGTGAGACATAGTCCCTCCAGCGTGTCCTAGGTCTTCCACGGGGCCTTCTCCCGGCTGCGCATGCCCGAAACACCTCACCGGTGAGGCGCCCGGGAGGCATCCGGACAAGATGCCCGAGCCAACTCAATTGGCTCCTCTCGATGTGAAGGAGCAGCGGCTCTACTCTGAGCTCCTCCCGGATGGCCGAGCTCCTCACCCTCTGCGACTTTATAACCTTTTTCACAACCTATTTTTCCAAAAAATACTTTTTTTTGGTTAGATTAAAACTTTTTTTCTAATATTTTTACTGTATTTTTTGTAAAATTACTGCTGACTTTTAAATTGTTGCTGTTTCTTCAAAGTTTGTTGTTAAATTGTATTTTTAGATTGTGACGCAGGCAAGTAAATCACTTTGCACCACTGTTGTAAAGCAAGACATGTTATAGATATTTTAAGAAAAAACTCAATTAAAATAAGTAAATGTTATGGTGTTTAGAAACTTCTGAGACCCATGTGTGGTCATCAAAAGAGCCACATTTGGCTCCTGAGCCATAGCTTCCCTACACCTGCTCTATATTAATCCTTTGATGGATTTTGCTGACGGTAAAAAACAAATCTTATTAGTATGCCCAAAAAAAGGGAAGCAACAAGCAGCAAGCTTTCCAATAAATAATAAAGCATCTCTTGATTAGAGTGCAGCGTTACGCTGACTAGAAGGTAGTGACAGCCTCTTGTAGTATTACAAACATGATATGTTTTCTTAGCTGTCCTGCAGGTTTCACAGGGGTGTTTTGTGAAGTGGAAGTTAACGAATGTGCCTCATCTCCCTGCCACAACGCCGCCATTTGCCAAGATCTTACTAATAGCTACGTCTGCCACTGCAGGTCAGGTGAGTCACTCAAACATTTTGGACGTTTGTCATGTGACATCAAGAGGATGAGGCGATGCCGTCTTTTACACAAATACTTTGTTAACACGTCTCCTTCTGTGCCCTACTTTCCCAGAGAGCTCTTTGCCATATGTAAAGCATTTTAATACAAGAAAAGCATTTATGTGAGATTGAAGGCAACCATATAAAGTGACAAGAAAGGTTACAATCACACCTATATAACCTTCTTTTTTCTGAACCTTCCAATAGTCATCTGGTTTTCTCAGGGGAACGATCTAGTCATACAGTACTAAAATAAATAGATGATACGGCCTTGCCTCATTAAAATGCAGGCAGCCCCTGTACTCTTTAGTGAAAGCCTTTTCTTGTCTGTGCATATGCGTGAACCCCAAAAGAAGAAAATCAATGTGGGAGAATCTGATTGATATTCACTTCAGAGGGTGGAAGTGGGAGAGCCAGGGCTCACCAGTGCACTCTGTGGGCTTTTGTTCCTGGCAGGTTGGACAGGCCTTCACTGTGAGGCTGACATTAATGAGTGCCTTCCACAGCCCTGCAACCAGGGGATATGCGTTCAGAATGATCCGGGCTACGGCTACACCTGTTTCTGTCGTCCTGGATTTGTGGTGAGACACCCCACCTGTTTCTGCCTCTGTGGGTTTTTTTTCTCATGTTTTTACTTTCCTACACCCTAAACTCTCTGGAGCTCCCTTGGCAATCGTCATTATTACGTTGCGATAATGATGATTATATCTCACTGATAAAATACTGAGACAATACTGCCGTGGCATTCAGTAGTGAGTAGAGTGCATACAACTGCCATAGCCAAACAAGCCCCACATTGTCATGGTATTGTCACCGGGATTCATGCATTTGCGGAAAAAGCTCTGGTCAAAATGGACCCCACACAAGCTGACTATAACGCTATAGAGCCGTGTGATTTCGCCAAGCCAATCAGCACAGACCGTTAAATAAAATGGCTCCAGTAGAACCTCTAAATTCAAATTTGGAGTTCAACCAAAGTCAGCCAGAGGAAAATGTATTGATAACCACATTTCAGCATAGAAAAGAGCCTGGGAGCTCAGTACAATAGCAGCAATACAATGCAGTGTAAGAAAAATGTGACAAGAGGACAGGAAGTACCTTCCTGTTCCGTCTACATCAGTGGTTACCAAACTTTTCTCAGTCGCGTACCCCTTCAGACATCTGAATGGAAGTCTTGCTGCCGCTGCTCTCCACACTTCAAAACATAAACCACTCCATCAGACATCTTTTTGATAATAGTAAATATATTATGACATTATATAAGAAAACCATATGTTTTATTTTTCAACTGCACGCAGGCTAGTAATTTAAAAGAGACAGTTTTAGAGTTGTCTTATTTTGGACAAATTATTTATGTTCAGAGTTGTTATTATTAGTAATAATTATATATGATTTATATTAACTTCTTCAGTCCCAGTCATTGTTCAAAAGACAACCTCCTCAGTACTGGCAATTTTAGATGATTTTGACTAATCTTTCGAGGCACACAAAATATTATATAAACATGGAACCTACCAGAAGCATGACTAGACTCCCGTCTTTCATCGGAAAAAAAGTTTTTTTCTACTTTCACAGCTAGAAAAGGGAGAAAACCTTCTTTTTGTGACAAGACACATTTCAAGCATAACTTTGAAACTAATATGTTTTTGCTTTTGTGACAGCTAAAATATACTACAGTTGAACCCCGGGATGCAAAATAATTTCGTTCCAAAAGTATTTTTGTAAACTGAATTTTTTTGTAACCCGAAAAATAGTTAACATTAAAATTGGCGAATTCGTTCCATTGACCCGGAAGACCCCTCACACGATGGAAAAAAACAATGTTCTGCACATTTAATACTGTATAAATAACAAGTAATACAAATGTAATGTAATAATAAAACCTGAAATAGAATGTATAATAAGTTAAAACTCTAAAAGTTTCTCACCTTTGTGCAGTATGGAATTTAAACTGGCAGTGCTAAATTAACCAGAGAACATTACGTCATACGTAGCGTACGTACACTTCTGCCATGCCTCCAGTAGGTATCCTACAGGTATGCTGCAAAACAACATTTTTGCAGAGCGCCGGGAGTGTTAGGCCAGCATATGTGAATGGATTGTGGATGCCTGGGATAAGGTATCTGCTTTAACTCTTGTCCGAGTTTTCTCGAAAGTCGTCATCATTGCTGAACAGCCGACTGACAACGAGACTGACGACCGAGAATAATGACAGGGAACCCGACATGTTTGACAGCAAAATTGCCCAGCTGTTCAAGTCAGATGCAGAAGATGGATTTGTAGGAGAACAGTAATTAAACAAACTGTGAGTGTATTGTTAAATAGTAGAATTAAGTTCAACTAAACTCATTCTTTTGCTTCCGTTGCCTTTTTTGCAGTGTATGTTTTAGCATGCGGCTTAAAATACGGTAAATCCGGAAAATTTCAAACAAAACCAGCTTGGTAAGATCGACAAACTTTTGTAAAGCGAATTAATTTTTGTAAGCCAAAGCAAAAAAAAATCAGAAGGGTATTTTCGTATCCCGGATTTTTCGTCTTCCGGGGCATTCGTATCCCTGGGTTCCACTGCATTCTATTCTATTCTATTCTATTCTATTCTATTTTATTCTATTCTATTCTATTCTAACATAAACAATAGAACAAAGGGTTTTATTTACGTCTAAATTATAATTTATTTGCAAACAAAATAACTATTTACAATTTACATTTGGAAATGAACTACAGAACTGTGTGTGTGCGCGAGTGTGCATGCGTGTGTTGTATGTGCGTTAAAATTTCTCTACAATGCGTAACATTCTGCATGCTTCACGCTCTTCTTCTTCTTCTTCGAGTGTTTCTCGTCCTCCCTGCCAATCTTTTATCAAATCACTTTTGCCAGCTAGTGCCCATTTTTATGGTATAACATTTCTCTGAAGCCTAATCCATTGTGGGGAGTTGCATCATCCCCTCTTTTATGCTCTCGCGCATAAAAATGTAAAAGACATAAATATGTTTTTGGAATCAGGTGGTCGCGTTTTAAAAACATTTTATAAAACCTATGTTTTTGGCATTGAATGAGTTCAATGGTCACAAGCTGTGGAAAAATGTGAACTGTGACCTTTATGATGTTTTGCCGTGCTTTGCTCTGCAACAACATTGTAAGTAATAAAGATAAATATATGAGCCCAATGGCACATAACGTACAGCGATCAATGAGGAAATTAAATCAAAACGAGGCTTATTACTGAGCCACGTGGACACGTGGAGCACACGTACTGTGTCATAAGATTATGCACCACACAAAAATGCACAGAAGAACAAAGCTAACATTATTAAAGCTCAGCTCTGTGCATTTAAGTACAGCATTAACCTTTGTGAACAAGGATGATGTGAAAGGAAGAATAGATGATCCATGTCTCTGCAGTGTTGGAGAAAGTCATACACATACGTAAGTCTCAATCCGCGTCACCCATGGTGTGTTCAAAGACCGCCAAAATCACAACACTCGAAACACACACATTTTTTGTGAAAGCATACATTTACTAACACGCGTAAAATTCCTAAAATAGTCATTCTTCCTAAAAATATTTTTTTTCAAAACAGTGGGTGTTGTGAGGTGTTCGAATCTCCGTTGGGCATCTCTGTGTTGAGTTTGCATGTTCTCCCTGTGCGTGTGTGGGTTTTCTCCGGGTACTCCGGTTTCCTCCCACATTCCAAAAACATGCATGTTAGGTTAATTGGAAACTCTAAATTGTCCATTGGTATGAATGTTTGTTTGCCTGCCCTGCGATTGACTGGCGACCAGTCCAGGGTGTAGCCCGCCTCCCGCCCAAAGTCAGCTGGGATAGGCTCCAGCATCCATTGCTCCAGCTCCGCGACCCTAATGAGGATAAGCGGTATAAAAAATGGATGGATGGATGGCTTATTTTCTTTGATTATACTGTATCTACTATTTTGAGTAATACAAATGTAAAGATGACTATATGGGTGATATTTCATGTCAAGAGTTAAAAAACATGTTTAGAAGATTGTAAACAGGTTTTTTTATGCCACAATGATGAAAATATTTAATTGATTGATATTGAATCCTACTTTGCGGAAATTCACTTCTCGCAGTCAGGTCTGGAACCAAATAATTGTGATGAGGAAGAGGCAACTGTTCACACGAGTGCAACAAATAGTGGCTGAGTAGTTTGTGGAATAGTGCTCACAAACACCATAACCTCATTAAAGAAGTAGCTACCCCGGTATGCGGAAGAATACATTTGCATAAGTTACATAATTCAATATTATTTTTTCAGCATGAACTTTATTTTTCACACTGTTAGCATTATATATCGTTTAGCGTTTCATTTCACACTCAACGTCTACAGGCTGTTTATTCTTGCGTACACAGGGGAGGAACTGTGAGCACAACTATGATGATTGCCTCTTAAATCCATGTCCAGAAGCATATTCCTGCATAGATGGCATCAACAAGGTCACCTGCCTCCCTCCTGCTACGGATGCTGTTCCCTTGGAGACTGCACTCAACAACATCACTCGCGGCTTCACACCCCGTGTGCAAACACCAACACTCAGACCCACGCCGGCAGCTGAGCAATCCACAGGTACAAAACCACACTGCACCTTCATGTCCTATAGGCACGCAAATGGTGCAGCATCCTTATGTTATCTTGCAGGTTTAAACAGTTTCATAATTCAAGATCCATAATCAGAATTCTTGTCTACTTTCGGAGTTATCTTACTTGCTTTTTTGTGTTATGCAGTGTTCAATCACATACTGTATTTATTGTGCAGCTGCAGCAAGTAAGCATTTGAAACGAGGAAATGGGAGGTCTGAATATGCCTATAAAGGTAGCAAAGGCTGCATGGTCAAATAAAATTTCTAAGACAACAAAAATTCTAAGACCCTGAGGCAATGGAGACTTGTCCTGAGCCTTTATCCCGCCGTGCCTGCAAAGTCCTGAGACAACTGACCAGCCATTAAATCCTCGATCGATGCAACTAGCAAAATAGCCTCCCTCAAAGCAAACGATCTTTATTTACTGCATGTTGTCCTATTAAAATTGCAACATGCTATGAGCCTTTCTTGTTACGAGGATTGTGTGGTCGTCAGATGTACTCGATGGCTCCGTCAATATCAATATCAGACTTGATTTAACAGGGCATTACGCACTGTAAAACAAAACCAAAAAAACAGATTGTAATTTATTGGATACCCTATTTAGCATGTGATGGAAAAACACAATTATGTGCTGTAAGCAGCATTGATCTGGACTAAGGACCATACATGTATGCAGTTACACAATAAGATGTGACCTTTTAGAGCCAAGTCACTGAATTTCGTGTTGCATTACTGTCACCACGAGGTGGCATGGCATCAAATGGTGGAATGTGATGTATGCATCTTCATCATCTTCATCTTCATGTGGGACCTTTTGTCATACGCAACAATTTTGGTCAATATACAAATTTGTGGAGGCAATTTATGATTTAATGTTTCATGGAAAATTGCCATGTCAAACCAATATGCAGTTTACTTCGGCATCTTTAGATGCATCTTTAGTATGTTACAATCATTCATGGGGCACTTTGTTTCATGGTGAATCAGCAAACTCATGATTAGCGCTATTCGATGTCGCCCATCTTTCTAGTACCATCATTTCCGGAATATAAGTGGCATCAGTTCAAACATGAGTCACAAATTTGCATAAGCATTTATTTTGAAATGTATTTCAGATTATTCAAGACCACATCTAATCTGGAAAATCAAGTCATTCAACTACACAATACCACACAGAACAGGCTGAATATATTGTCCAGAATGTTAACGTAACACATTGACAGTTATTCAGCTACACAATAGCCTAGCAATATGCCTGTGAGGCTGAATTAACATAAGAAGCCAGCAAGTTCACCAAGCTCCCAATCTCATTACACATTACTGAAGCCATTAAATTTGCAACCCTAGAATGCCCTCTCGTGGCTATCAACGGTAACATTCATTACGTCAGTATGAAATACAAACATATTAAAACATTTGGAATTACATGTACTGTATATTTTGATTTATAAGTTGAACCTGACTTGGATACGGAATTCATACGATTTTTTTATTCCATTTTCAAATGTACTAAAAATTTGTTTTTTTTATTGATTCTCTTTTTGGAATCTGGAAACAGAAAAAGAGAGAGGTGAATTAGCATCAACTTTGTTTTGTTTAGAAGTAACATGACCCTAAAAACTCAACAGTCAGGTCATAAACTGCTCAAGGGCTAGGCCTCACCAATGTGGTTTCAGGGGGTCCCCGGAAAAAATAATTTGTTAAAAAAAAAAAATCTTAAAAAAATAATAGTACATATTCTTTTGTAGAGATTAATAAAATACAACATCAATTAGTCTGTGGTAATTACAGAAAAACGTCCAGTAACATGTTCAACATTTTTGTTATAGAAATTGAATTTTTTCTTTTTTGAAAGAATGTATGAGCTGAGCATTCTAAAAACAACCTACATCAAATACAAGGTACTGGGTGGTCTCCTGCACACATGGATTGAAAATGCGATATACATTCAAAGTTATCACATGCTGTGTGTGCAAATGTTTCTGCATATTGGTATTTCCTTCCTTTGATGAAATATTCACTTTGCACGTATTGCAAGTTGCACTTCCATCCTTTCTTGACACTAATTAGTTAGACATGTCGCAGTTCTTTGGTGAAGACAGTTTTTCCACCCAGTCTTCTTTGTACTGTTAAATATTATTATTACCGATGCTTTTACATTTACTAGATGATATTATTGTTATACTTTTGGGTTCAGTCTAATATCTTAGTGTATTTCAGTCGAAGAGGCTAATAGAGTAGTACCACACTCGTAGATAAGTGGTGGGAAAATGCTGGGAGAAAATGCATTTTGGGCTCTCTGTCAAGTCCGGTACCGTATCCAAAAATATTGCGGTTTGTTTTTGTACAATTTGAAAGACTTTAAAATTCTGTGATCATTGACCCCAATTCTCCAAGAGTTAAAGAGAAAAAAATGTACACTGTTTTTTTTAATTGAGAAATGTGTAACCATTGTTAGCAAGCATGCCACATTTAGTCTATTAGTATACAATCTATACTTAATTGAAGTGGATTCTATTTTTTTTTTTAATCAGTGGGTATTGTGATGTGTTCGAATCTCCGTTGGCCATCTCTGTGTGGAGTTTGCATGTTCTCCCCGTGCATGCGGCTTTTCTCCGGGTACTCCGGTTTCCTCCCACATTCCAAAAACATGCATGTTAGGTTAATTGGTGACTCTAAATTGTCCATTAGAGTGTGAATGTGAGTGTAAATGGTTGTATGTCTGCCCTGCGATTGACTGGCCACCAGTCCAGGGTGTACCCCGCTTCCCGCCCAAAGTCAGCTGGGATAGGCTCCAGCACACCCGCGACCCTAATGAGGGTAAGCGGTATAAAAAATGGATGGATGGATGATATTGTGAGGTTTGTTAAGATAAGCAATAGTTTTGAATTATGCTAAGTTAAGTTCTGGGATGTTTATTATGGGAATACGGATCTCACGTTCACCATCTGAACTTGGAACTGGAAGGCCGTTTATATAAATGGTGAAACGGCAACACTGTCCAGACGAGTGTAGAATAGAAATAAATGTACGTCAGAAATGTTGATTGCACATAAAAGATGAAAGCCCAATCATTTGAAGGCAGCCAAGTGAAAGGTGCAGATCTTAGCGTGTTATATATGTTAATGCTATTGGATTTAGCAGTTTGTGTGAGAGGACGCAGCTTGTTTCTTCTTGACAGATGAGGTCTACCTTACCTTTGAAACTGTTCACAAAGCCGCAGAGCAGTTAAACAGACCTATTGAACACAGACGAGCTTGAACCAATTCACCGTGACACTTCGAAATTCACTCTGGGCCAAACATAATGGAGTCTTCCCATCTGCACCTGATCCAGTATTGGTCCTTTGGTGCATTTGTACACTGGGTTAAATGTATCAAGACTAGAAAGCCAAGCATCTGCAAAACATCCTATTTGTTTATGCACACATAGATAATATTTTCCAAATTTGTGTTTGGGTAATAGGACCGGGAAACCTGCAATTTGATCTAACTAGGTCACAATCTAAAAACAAGCCGTGCCCTTGGTGCTGCCCGAAATAGACTCAGACGGTGCTTCTTTAAACCCCAGACTGCTCCACATCCTTTGAAAAAAACACGTCGATATGCATTTAAACTGAGGCTATTCGCTCTGTTAAACTCAACAAACGTTATATATTCGGCACACCGATATTCCAGTGCTGAGCTCCACAGTTTAAGGGATGGTGGGAATCTCAAAGGGACACACTGGTGGAGGGAAGCTCATTGCTGTTAAGCCAAGCTGACTTTCTTCAGTCTGGAACTCTTGCACCATAGATTATATACTGTATACTATAAGATAAAGGATGCAATGCAAATTCTGTATAAAAATACTGCCTTTATAAAGATAATTATGCTCTGTTGTGACTGACGCCATCAAAAATACAGTATGTCCATTTAACAATACAGTGCAACCTCCGAACACAATCAATTCTGTGGTACTTCATGATTTCAGAACCATAGCAAATTATGTAAAGTGAGTTCATTTGTTCTAGTTTCAAGCTTAACTCTATTAACTGTCCTTACTGTCAACAAGTAAAAAGAGAAGTTAACTGCATTAATAAACTAAAATTAAGTTTAACAAATCATCTTTTGAGAATACTTAACAGGCACCTAATGGAGAAGGGACAAGGAGTTGTTTGCCTATGGAATACTGTAACCTAGTCGTGTTTTGCACGTACAGCAGTCGTCCCTTGCTACATCACAGTTCCAACATCGCTCCCTCAATCTATTGCAGTTATCATTAATAAATGGTCGACCTTTGTCATCGACTGTGGCGAATTATTAGTTAAAAATATTCGAATACAAGTTGCAAGTAGTATTCAGGTCACTAGGTGTTAGTAATGTTACATTGATGAGGCATTACCTTAGATTACATTACCCTAACACTGCATGGAGTCAGCTATGGCATGTCCAACATGATAAACTGAAAAAGAGTTAATTAACTTATAAATTAACTTGCTATTTGCTGTGAGGGGCAGCTGCCTCCTATGTCCCTGCAGTGATCCCGTAGCCTGCACATCAGTGTTGTACTATTCTGTGTAAACACAGAATAATAAGAGCGTAAAGGTTACTATAGGGGTATTATTTCAACAGAGCTCTAATAATGCTATTAAAAAAAACACATTTAGAAAGCCATAAACAGGTTTTCTATGCTTAAACTAAGAAAATATTCAGTTCATTAATATTGAATCTTATTTATCACGGTCGGGTCTGGAACCAATTAACAGCGATTGACGAGGGAAGACTGTATACAGTATGTGTACAGTATGTTAGTTCATTTAAGGCATTCTGAAGATTCATTTTCTTCGGCTTATCCGGGTCCAAATCGCGGGGGCAGCAATTTCAGTAGGGAAGTCCAGACTTCCCGGTCTCCGGCGAACTCTTCCAGCTCCACCGGGAGGACACCAAGGCGTTCCCAGGCCAGCTGTGAGACATAGTCCCTCCAGCGTGTTCTTGGTCTTCCCCGGGGCCTTCTCCCGGCTGGGCATGCCCGAAACACCTCACCAGGGAGGTGCCCGGGAGGCATCCGGACGAGCCACCTCAACTGGCTCCTCTCAATGTGAAGTAGCAGCGGCTCTACTCTGAGCTCCTCCCGGATGGTCGAGCTCCTCACCCTATCTCTTAGGGTGAGTCCAGCCACCCTACGGCGGCAACTCATTTCCGCCGCTTGTATCCGCGATCTTATTCTTTCTGTTATGATCCATAACTTATGACCATAGGTGAGGGTGGGAACGTAGATCGATCGGTAAACTGAGCGCTTTGCCTTCCGGCTCAGCTCTCTCTTCACCACGACGGTCCGGTACAGCGACTGCATTACTGCGGACGCTGCATCGATCGGTCTGTCAACCTCACGTTCCAACCGTCCTTCACTCGTGAACAAGACCCCGAGACACTTGAACTCCTCCACCTGAGGCAAGACCTCACTAGAACCCCGAGGGTACAGTCCACCCTTTTTTGACTGAGAACCATGGCCTCGGATTTGGAGGTGCTGAGTCTCATCCCAGAAGCTTCACAGTCAGCTGCAAACTGCGCCAGTAAATGCTGAAGGTCACAGCCTGATAAGGCCATAAGGACCACATCGTCTGCAAATAGCAGAGACGAGATCCTAAGGTCACCAAGCTGGACTCCCTCAACGCCTTGACTGCGCCCAGAAATTCTGTCCATGAAGATTATGAACAGAATCAGTGACAAAGGGCAGCCTTGGGTGAAGGCCAACGTTCACCGGAAACAAGCTTGACTTACTGCTGGCAATGCGAACCAGGCTCTTGCTTCGATTCTACATGGACCGAATGGCACGTAGTAGTGGGCCACCAATCCTGTACTCCCGGAGCACCCCCCACAGGACACAACGAGGGACACGGTCGAATGCCTTTTCCAAGCCTACAAAGCACATGTAGACCGGTTGGGCAAACTCCCACATACCCTCCAGTACCCTTGGGAGAGTGTAGAGCTGGTCCAGTGTTCCGCGACCGGGACAAAAACCACATTGTAGCTCCTGTAACCGAGGTTCGACTAACGGTCATACCCTTCTCAACAGCACCCTGGAGTAGACTTTCCAAGGGAGGCTGAGGAGTGTGATCCCCCTATGGTTGGAACACACCCTGCGATCACCCTTTTTTTAAAATGGGGACCACCACCCCCGTCTGCCAGTCCAGAAGTACTGATCCCGACTTCCATGCAATGTTGTAGAGGCGTGTCAACCAACACAGTCCCCCAACATCCAGAGCCTTGAGGAATTCAGGGCGGAACTCGTCTACTCCCAGAGCCTTGCCATTGGGGAGTGTTTTGACTACCCCAATTACCTCAGCCACGGTGATAGAATTGTCCACGTACGTATCCTCTGACTCTGCTTCCTCTACGGAAGGTATGTCAGTGGGATTGAGAAGGGCCTCAAAGTATTCCTTCCACCGACCAACTATATCCACAGTCGAGGTCAGCAAGCCCTCGTTCGCAATGTAAACAGTGTAAACTGGGGGCTGCTTCCCCTTTCTGAGGTATCGGACGGTTTGCCAGAACCTCTTCAAAGCCGACCGAAAGTTGGCTCAATAGCCTCACCGAACTACTCCTACACCTGAGTTTTTGCCTCGACCACCGCCGAAGCTACGTGCCACTTGGCTTGTCGGTACCTATCAGCTGCTTCGGGAATCCCGCAAGCCATCCATGCTTGATAGGATTCCTTCTTCAGCTTGACAGCAGCCCTAACCCCCTGGTGTCCACCATCGGGTTCGGGGCTTGCCACGACGAATGGCACCGACCACCTTGCGGCCGCAACTACGACTGGCTCCCTCAGCGATGGAGGTACAGAATACGGCCCATACGGACTCAATATCCCGGTCCTCCCTCAAGATGCAGGCGATGCTCTGGTGGAGATGAGATAGCATTCTGAAGATGTAATGATATGATGATAATATTCTACACTGGTGAATAGGTGTCAGTAAGTTATTTTAATGTTCAGTGAGACACACTAGCACCAGACTTCATCGCCGCAACAACAGGCTTTTATTCCAGGTTTGATTGTTGGGCATCTCTGTGTGGAGTTTGCATGCTCTCCTCATGCATGCATGTGTCCTCTACAAGTACTCCGGTTTCCTCCCACATTTAAAAAACATGCGTGTTTGATTAATTGGCAACTTGTCCATAAGTATTAATTGAAATGTGAATGGTTGTTTGTTTGCCCTGCAATTGACTGGCAACCAGTCCAGGGTGTACCCCGCCTCCCGCAGGGGAACTACTGTGCTTTCTGAGTAGTAGCATTAATTATTTAACTCCATTCAACAAAAATATAAATGGATCTGTAAAGTAAAACAACAGAATTGCAATGCAAAACCAAGTGAGAATGCCATTTTTCACGATACAATAAAATTCAGCTGAGTCGTCTTCCATCAGATATCTTCAGAATAAGATTTTTTTTCAGTAGATGTTGAAGGTAAAGAATGACCTTTTGCCTTCCCTCCAGGCTTCGAAATTGTAAGAGTCTAAGAATGGTCCTCCACAGTATTTTATCTCCGTCCTGTGACAAGTTCAATCAGTCAGTCTATTACATTAACCAATAAATCAGGGACAAAACAGGACTTACACCCTGGCGTTTTTAAAAATAAATGGGACATAAAGTCTATATCAATTAAAAGTCGGCAGGCAAGGTCTCGCCTTACAATAATTGATCTCCAGCTCACATTTTATCAAACATATACCTATTTTTCTTGTGGTAATATCTTGTGTTATAACCTGTCTGACATTCACTTACTGACACACTCCACCGTCATGAATGTATGACTCATATCATTCTTTCACCTCGTTTATGGACCTGTATTAAGACAGGAGGCAATTAGGCTGACTGTGAAATATTCATATTCCCACTGAGAAAACGTTTTGTTCTTTTGATAGAAGAAAAGGCCTTTGAACAGACTACAGTGGAGATAAAACTCCACGGTCAGCAATACGTTATCACATTGACTTTACCCTGTGAATGTAACCTTAAGTATAGCTTGCAAAGTTTTCTCTGGCTTTTCCTCTCTGTGGAAGGACAGCACATTCAAGCACATTCACAGCCTCACCCCTGGGTGGGGAGCTGACGAACCTACCCTTCACGGTGAGGTTATATGGCTCTCGGGGGCGTGACATGAACCGGGCTAGATGCAAGCACTGAAACATTTTGAGCAAAAGTTACAGCGGTGTTGCCATATAGATTTTTCTTCTGTGCCAAACGTGGACATTAGTCGCAGCGCACTGTGTCAACAATAGGTCCTCGAAAATGTTTAAGTTGCTGCCCAGCGTGACATATTACTGTGGCGCTCGCAAGGCGGTGAGGACGTGTTAACACTTTAATTGCAAGCAGATATAAAATACAACTTTTAATGAACTTTTACATCCCAGCTGAATCACGGGAGGTCAATATTCAACACGACAGTCCCTCTCAGGGTCTCATAAACAGAAAGAGACAAAACATCACACGACTATACATCAGGCAGATAACAACAGACAAGACACTGTTGTTAAGGGGTGCTTGACAAAAACAATGTCATCTCTAACATGCAACTAGCAGACATTTCTAAGACAACACTGGGAAGCAGAAAGTGCTCCTAGCAACACTACAATACGACGTGTATAGGTTATCCATCCATCCATCTATTTTCAATGCCGCTCATTAGGGTCGCGGGTAGTCGCCAGTAAATTTGCCTACAACCGTTCACACACATATTCATACCGATGGACAATTTAGTCGGCAATCAACCTAGCATGCATGTTTTTGGATTGTGGGAGGAAACCGGAGTACCCGGAGAAAACCCACACACGCACGAGGAGAACATGCAAACTCCACACAGAGATGCCAAGCGGAGATTGGAACCCTGGTCTTGACTATGTGGCCAACATGCTAGCGTAGGTTATCGCTCTCTCCAAAAAAATTAAAGTGATGCGTGCTCGGCGAACTCCTTGGTGTGGTCTGCGGTCTGAGTCCAGTCGGATGTGTGCGGAGAGGGCTGCAGTCGGTCACGTCGTTCCCCCCAGAGGAGAGGAGGCACTGCCATGTCCCAAGGGTTAAAAAAATAGGCAAGAGATTTTTCAGAAAAACCCATTGACTGAGGTTAAAGAACTGTACAATTTAACTGAAAACTGAAATGCATTACTGAATTAAATGCTTATTAGGTCTCAATTTGTTTCTGTATTTGTTGATTGTTAGTTCATTAATTAGTAGTTTTGTACAGTACAACAGATATACAGTTAACAGTACAGTATGTTCCATACAAATTGACTAGCAAAGAAGGGATGTGCCTGAGGAAAGTTATACAACTTGTTCACACCAAGTTTTATTTTCACCAACATTTTATTTTGAGTTATTTATTTGTTGATTGATTGAGAATGTTATTAGTAGTTTTGCACACAACTTGTTTACACCCGCGTCCTTGTTCATCTTGTTTTGTGTAAAAGATGTTTGAGAAGATTGGATTTTTTTTATTTATTTAAATTGCGAGTGCATGCATGTGCGCCGAGGCTGCAGCCCAGCCTCAGCCAGACTCTGCCTCCAGCAGCCCCAAGGTAAATTGAGTTGGAGGCAGCTGCGTTGTGCAATGTACCTATGTTGTGACCGGTGAGCGCATTTTTACTTTCGACTGTGTGGATGAGCACAGTTGTGTGCAAATGGAAGAAAGTGGGAGACTGTAAAGGCAAAACTGCAGCTAACTGTTAATGAGGCATGAGAGTGCCCTTTGGCAATAGCTTCAGACTGCATCAAAGACTACATCAGACTAAACAAGGCTTTAAAATTAATGAAAAGCTTTGTCTCTAAGGGGTAATTTTCCATCATCAGCATTGGTAACCTGTATTGTCCAACAGCAGCTCTGCATTGTTGCGGTGTAGGTTTATTCTCATTAATTCAAAAATCACAGCAGGTATGCTGCTCATGTTTCTCTTTTTTTATTTTCCCCTCCTCTCCCTAGATAGGAGTAGACAGAGCATGACGCAGGTGCACCCACATATGCGTTTGAATTTAACAAACTTGCTGCTTTGACTTCTTCCTAACAGATTGCACCATTTCTTTTAAATTAGAACTACATTGAGCATGAGCAGCCCTAATGCCAGCCTGGCCTGCTGTTTAAGTTGGTCTTCTCACTACACCCAATAAGCTTGCGGGTGTCGATGCTTTAACAGGAGTGTCCCTAATTGCCTATTCTCACGGGTGACACAAGTTATTCCACTATAACGCGCAGCATGTAATAAACGCATATGACTGAACTGAACTCCGATGGCTCCTCTTTCGTGATATTGTGCCATTTGCATGCTTCACAGCCTTCCCGGCGAATAAAGTGATTTTAAGTGTGCCTCGACTTGGAATGTTATGCAGAACCTTTTGCAGCTTTTTTACAAAAATAAAATCCTTGCTCAATTTCCTTGCACTTTTTTGTGTCATTCAGCTGTATTCTATTTCTATTGCCAAGGTTATTTGATGGATACAGGTTACATTTACATTTCATGCCACAACAAAGCAGTGGCAAGAGACTCAGAGGAATAAAAACAGGAAGTTCAAGTCTGTATCACATCTTCTCAGCGAGGGATCCAAGCTGTGATGTTTGTCAAGGTGATGTTCTAAATCTCATCCTGTGCACTCACATTTCTTTCGAGGAAGTGGGTGGAAAATATTGTTTCTCCTTTCAGGGATAAATAGTGGATAGATGCAGAATTTACAAAAAAAGTGCAGAAACATTTCCCTTTATTTCACTATCTCTATCGGTATCCTCTAGAGTCATACATCCACTACTTTGGGGATTCCTACCTGGAGTTTGAAGGGATTGACCTAAGCCCCATCAACAACATCACCGTGAGATTTCTGACTCAAGCAGACCATGGAACTATTGTTTATGTGGGCCAAGGACCAGCTAGCAAGGATGTCTTCTTCATGGAACTCTTCATAATGGACGGGTTGCTGCAGGTAAAACTTTGGATTAAAAAAAAAAAAGGCAAAATGTAGACATGCATGCTTTTTAATGGAGAGCAATGGTGAGACAATCCAAACAAGCGAACATTTCCAAACATTTTTCTGGATTTTTTTTGTCATTGTTGTCTCTCAGTGTTTAAATAAACCTATCATTGAAATATAGACTGATCGTTTTTTTGATGGTGGGCAAACTTACAAAATCCGCTGGGGTTCAAATCGTTTTTTCCCTCTTTTTCATCCAGCAATTTTTATGATTGAAAATGCTTAATTTGGGCCATTAATATGTATACTTTGCTAATACATTCATATGTTTTGACCAGGGCTGTCAACGTTAACACGTTAGTAATCCGTTAACGAAAGTGTCCTTTAAGGGCACTCATTTTTTGATGCGCAGGTCCTCTTTGACCCTTACCCCACACCGTTGTATGAGGAACCACAGCGGTGGTAGTTTTATGGGAAGCTAGGCAAAAAAAAAAGGTATTTTGAATGGCAAGATTAGCGTCAAAGCCCTGGCAGATGGCTCTCTCAACAAGACCACAGTTATTTGTCCCTGTGACTTGAGTTGTCACAGAGTACATCACTTCTGGGAGAAGAGAGAAGTTACTGGCGCACTGCAGATATTTTGTTGATTGTTGATACATTTTTAGTTACCTATGAACAAGGGTGTGATTAAGTGTGATCAAACATTTTAGTCGATTGACACCCCTAGTTTTGACTAATAATAGTGACAATTTCATAATCAATCACAAAACAGTGACCGTTTAGTAATTCATTACTCTTTGGAAGAAAACTCGATAGAGTGATGGTGCAATGTTTGAACCGTAATGTAGCAAGGGACAATTGTAAGTAAGACTCGTGCTGTTGTGTTGCTATAAATGTCTTCCGCTGCCTAAACCTAAAACGTAAGCAACAGTAGCTCATGTGAGGGATTATTGTGCCTCATGTAGCCCAAAACTCAAACCTGCGATAAAAACCTCCTGTTTTTTGCAGTCAAGCCTGGTCCTTGCATGTCTTATTCAAGTGTACAATAATATTATTGACACATAGTGACCAGTGCAGAAGGCTACATATCACAATGCATTTGAATGCGTCTTATGAATGTTACTTATTTAATCGTTTTAATAGTGAAGATGTATAGGTCTCTTTAGGCATACTTCTTGGTTCATATAACTCCTCTTACTCTTTCGTTCCAGTATGTATTTTCCTGCAGTGAGGATGAAGATGTTGCATGGATTAACACACAAATTCATGTGCATGACAACAAAGTGCACATTATCAAGATCAGGTTTGTTCTTTTTTCCATTGACTTCCATGCCATGTGAGGGATTATCATGTGGTAGTTTCAATTTGTCGTTTTGACTTGACTTTGCAGTTAAACACATTTGCCTTGGGCAAGAATACATTTTTTAATGAGGAAGAAGTAGCATACTCATATCATAAACCTCTAAGCTTTAAGTAAAATTCACACGATGTTTTTAAAAAAAATTACACTCTCAAGTGGTATTAAGTTGATCCCCAGATTATCCACTCACGTCAAGAAATAATCACTGTAAATAAAACTTGGGAAGCACAACATACAGTAACTGACAGAAGTCATTCATATTTTATTACAAACAAGCCTGCATTCAGAAGAATTTAAACACATGCGGCTATTAAAAAGCATTAGTAAACACTGAGCATGCTTTATTGGCTTTTTTTAAGTCTTCATTTGCAGTTTTTCATTATGAAAAGATTAACAAGCAAGGGCCAAGCACAAAATTAATGTTGAAATGATTTAAACTGAGACAGCAAGCCCCTTGAGATATTGTTCAGGTGTCCAAGAGCAATCATACTGCCATGTCTCACTAATATTGCTAATTCCACAACTCTAGTAACTATTTTTTACTCCAATACCAATTAGCTATTTTATTCATTTCCATATTTATTTTGGTATTTTGGTCTGATAAACAAAATAAGACTAATTTAAGATCAAAACATGCAAATTGGGACTGGTTGCTGAAGCTCCTAGTTTGTTTATCTAAAAAAATACCCCTGAGCAACATACATAACCCATGCTGCTACTAACTGCGGTGAAAATAAACACATTTTAATGCACAATTGCACAAGGTTGGCTGTGCGGGAGCATTCATTCATTCACATGATAGAAGTGTGTGTGTGTGTGTTTCGGGGGGATAACTTAAAGAGATTTACAGTTTATCATTATCAGATCATTCTAGACAATAAATAACACCCCTATAATCACCTTTCACTCATATTACCCAATATAGTAGACATAATAAAAAAATAAGTCATTTAAGACATACATAAGACTTTTTTTCACGTGTGTTGCGGTGTTCTGGTACTAGGTGAGTTGAGTGGGAGTGGCACGGACAGGAAGTGACGTTGGTTCGTGGGTTCAGAGTTGTGTTTTAGCTTAGCGTGGGTAACAGCTACAACAGTAGCCCGTGTTAAGGATTATTGCGCCTGTTATGAAATAATTCAAACCTGCAATAAAAGCCTGTTGTTCCGGCAATCAAGTATGGTGCTTGTGCTTGTGTCTCTCACCAAACATTACAGTAACATTACTGAAACCTAGTGACCCGTGTAGAATACTACATATCACCACAGAAGTGTCTTCTGAATGCCTTATATTTGTTTTTTAGTTCATTTTATGCAGAAAAAAATGTCAAGTTTACTAAAATATATGTGTTTTTTTACTAATAATAGGCCATACTCAACAATGAAACAGCATAATTTATTAACTAATATATTTTTAGAAAAAAAGAAGCCGTGAATCTCAATGCACAAAGTGGCAAGGGGTTACTGTATTTTTATTCATTGCCCTCTAAATTGGCCATTAAGACACCGAGTTTACATTAATAATTACCATTAATTATTTAGTACAAAACTATTGTTGTATCAAAGGAGGCACCGTCAGAAATATAAACCTTAAAAGAAGGTAATACAACATAACACAATAGTAATAATAGCTAATATTACTTCTTATAGTAATATTAGGTAGTACGGGCAAAGGTGTGAAATGATCTTGAAGAAGACTTGCAAGGTTGCCGCCTTCCCCTCCCTTGCAGGAACCAGGACTGGCCTAAATCTGTAAGTGCATCCAGACAGGCCTATCAGGTTAAAGGGCTACAAGGCTCCACCCACTGTTTTTTCTACAACAAAAATACAACAGCGGTGTGAATCAATCATAATGTTCTGTGCTGAACCCTTGGAGACATTGCGAGAACGAGTGCTGTCATAACTAGAGGGTCGGGAGCATGGAGAAATGGTTCCCGGTGTCACAAAGCAAATACTTTGTAATTGTCTGACGGCAGGCTTCGTCCATCTTTGTTTGATTTGACCCAGAGCTACAACGCCATGGTCATCCTCAGCGCCGAACTCATTATAGACTTTTAATATATCTTCCCGTCAAAGACACTTTTCAATATGTTAAACAGAAACCCGGCGGGGCTGGCTTCTCAAGGACAGCGTGCACACTGCCCTCTGGCTGCCAGCCAGGCCTCTCTGGAAGACTGCTTCTAAATTAACCGCCATTCCAAGCAAGCTCTTGAGGAAGGACTTATGCAGCTTGGAGTTGGTGCCCCGAGTCTTTAGTCGGCATATGCAACAGCGTGCAAAGTGAAGGCTTAACAAATCAGTCTAGATTGCTTTGTGGGCCTCCTTACTTCTACTTTGGGAACAAGGGGTATCAGGAGACGAGGTGAAAAGGAGACATCTGCGGCCTGAGTACCCTCAAGCTGCTGATGGTTAGTGCTGAATCTGCACTTAGGTAATTATCTCCTCTCCCCTGTTGTTTCAAGTGGACATTTGGTTTTTGAGAACAGTGGATAGCTGTGGGGTGCCTCTAAAAAAGTGAGAAGAGTGCTTAAGCAGGGTACACGCATAAAGATGGATAACAGTTTAACAGTGTGTTCTTATTATTCTTATGGAAACAGGAACCGGAAGTCAGCTCCATCAACCTTAGCCATATCTTCAATGACAGTAAAAGTAACCTTAAAAATTAATTGACTCATTTAATTCATCATTTATATGTTTTTCTGTATTAAAACCATTATTGCAAAACTATCAAAACGTGTTGGCTTTCTGGAACATATCACCGTAATTTCTATAAGTCGCTCTGTGTTTTACACGCTTTGAACCCTGCTACTTGAAAAATGTCTGGCTAAAAGAACTACAATTTTCATGAATCTTGAGTGCTGAAACAGAAAGTAGTGCTTTTGCTCAATAGAAGCTAGTATCACATGTTTGGAAGTCTTATGCAGCAGTTGTGTTTTGATCTGACAAATCATAAAAATATGTTTGATCAAATGTAGAATTACTACAGCTTTTGCTTGGACTGAGACAAAAAAGTGTGTCACGTTTCACTCGTCAAGGCTAACAATTGACACTGGGAACACTGAGTGTAGGTTGGATTGGAAGGTTTATTTATGTTTTTCTGCGTAAATATCCCATGCTGCAATGTTGACACCTGCGACTTATACACGAGTACGGCCTGTATACAGTATGTCCAAAAATGTTTTTCTCTATTAGTTTAAGGGGTGCGGCTTATTCTCAACTGTGTTAAATAGTCCGGAATTTACGGTAATTGTATTTACATTATCACTTATGGGAAACATTAGTTTGGTTAGAATGTGTCTTGGTTGGAGTCTGACCTTCTGGAATGGACTAATGACGCTGACCAAGGTTTCTAGGTATATTATGTTAAAAGAGTTCAAATCGTCATTTTCTGAATTTGCCATACTCTCCACATTTGACCTAATGTGTCTTACCTCCTCATAGACAACAGCTGGCCCCTTGTGAGGCTGAGCTGGCGCTTTCCAGTCATGAGAGATTCAAAAGTGCAGCAAGTAATTACTGGCTGGGACACACAATACGAGGAACAAACAACATCTTCGTAGGCGGTCTGCCACAACAACGCTTCTCCGCCAGTCAGGTATGACGTGATGACGACTCATTTCTCTCCAAGAAAGGGTCCTTGAGACAAAGACATCATAGATTTGACGTCATTGAAGTCAGTGTTAAGTTAATTGCAAACAGCAGAAGGTATGGTGTGTATGGTTGAATTTAAGGCAGTTCAGGAAGGAATGATTAAATATTGTACTTAAGAATTTGGAAGAATGCAGTGCTGATGGAAAAAAATAAGACCAAAAACTTTTATCTTACCACTTCACAATGAATTCAACTAACACGCTTTAAAGGTTATTAAAGGTTATTTCTGCAAGTACTCGATGATGATGAAAACAAATGCAGACAAATCAACATCTTTTTTCTCCTTAGAAAACAAAACTTTTCCACAACTTTACCGGCTGCATTGAAATCACCGAATTTAATAACGTCAGGAGTTTCTACACATCTGATGCCCTCGCCAACTGCAACACAGGACCATGCAGGTAAAAAAAGATTTTCAATGTTCACGCATCATCAGCTCCCAATAATTAAATACAGCAATAAAACAGTTACCACGTTTGTGTTTAGTTTACATTTGTATGTACAATGGTACCTTACATTTTGTTATGAATACTTTCCAAATGGTCAATCAAAAACTAAAAACACTTTTCCAATGAGAAATTTTGTAAATCCAATCAATCGGTTCCAGACAACCAAAAATATTAATAACATATTTTACAGAGAATAATTAGAACTTTACAGCCATAAACCAATGCAAAATGAATATACAACACAAATGAAATGGATAAATGAACACTTAACATGGATTTTACATTTGTTGAAGACTCTTGAAGACAGCGAGTAGCTGAGAAGGAACAGGTAAAAGGGAGAGCCACACAGACACCACCTTCATGGTTTTTTTTTTTTGTCAAAGAGCTGGGACTTGCAACTTTCTCTGCTCCCATGGTGGGTTAATTTGCGGCCATATGTCAAGCTCTGGGTTTTAGTTTGCCTGTCAGTCTGTTTAGTTTCCATTATTCCTGTTTCATGCCTTTATTTTGTAGTCACTTCCTGTTTCCATTTTGTCATCCACCTTACCTTTCTGCTCTTGCACACCTGCACCTCGTTTCATGTCATTATTTAGTTGAGCCAGGGCTTCTGTCTGTGTTGGAGCATTGTCATTTGTTTGCCGTTGGGGAAGGACTGCTTTCCATGTCTCTTGCTTGCTGGTTCATCTGTTTTGTTAGAGATTCCTGCCGCTGCACTGCAGCAAGTATTATTAAAACACTTTCTTTAACGGCTTTTGGGTTCAAGTCTCACGCTTCCTGGGGTCATTACCGCAATGCTCAAGCCTAACCATGACATGATACAAAACTAGTGTTAGCTGAGAACTACAGAGTCAATAGGTGATGACAGAGCTGGGGAGTTTCAGGTGGAAGTTGAGGCCATGTTTTGGTACATTCGGACTCATGCAGTGTATTAATAACACTGACAAGACCGAGTCACCAACATGTGGGATTCATATTTGATACGAGGGCAAACGTATCAAATATCAACGTCAAAATATCAAACGTGATTCTAATGTATTACTATAGTATTTATTATTTAATTGTATTCATTTAGTATTATTTTTAAGTGACTATCATTAGTTACATGTCTGACTTCTTCATTTAACTACAGTTTTGTGTTTTCTGAACAACGCAGACCACATGTTATTGCTGTTATTTAACCCTGTCAATAAACATCTGATTAGTCATATTAACTTCCAATTCCTCAAAAAGTTCTACAAAACACCCACTCTAACTTCAGGGTGTTTCACCAGGAATCAGTTTGGTACGCCCCTTTAAGGGACTGACTTGCGCATGTATGTAAAATTTGAGCAAGATTGGTTGGAAAAACATGGCCGTCATCAAGCAAAGCATCTCTTTAGAGCAATTGACCATAAGTCATTGATCGTTTGTCTATAGCTGTATTAGATGTAAGTTATCATGTTTTCCAGAGAATTTTAAGCACGACTCATAAGGGACGCCTTAAATGTCTTTTGTCCGACAGTGTCAGCTTAACGTCTACTTCTACACAAGCACCAAATCCTCCCATGCATGAAGCTTGTGGCGATGGCGTTTGCCTCAATGGTGGAACATGTCATAAACTGAAACAGCCTGGTAGAAAAACACCTTCCTGTCACTGCCAACTTCATTTTACGGGAACTTTTTGTGAAAAAGGTAAGTTTTGTTAGGTTTTTTTTGTTACTCTGTGTTGCTATTGTTTGCCACTCTGCACACTCAGTCAAAACCTTGGAAAGTGTGACCTCCACAGTGGTATCTACAAGAAGCACCCAGCTAGTAATGTTGGTTAATATATGCTGAACCTCTTTGGCTAATAGGTTTCACAACGAGGGAGAATAGAATCAGCTGCATTAGGAATTTTGAGTGATGTGAATTATTCACGACATGATTAATGAAATGATAGATCCATATAATCAGCTTGAACCATTCCTGAATGAGAAAGCGACCTTGCAGCACGCCATGTTCATTCAGTCAAACTCTCAATTCTGTCCTCACCACAAATACATATTTTGTACAACACTTATACCAAGAGGACGCATGCTTTACTGATGGTTATGGATTTAAAAAGTAGAGGTAGAGCAATAAACATGCCACAACATTACAGTATTGTTGTAGTAGTTAATAAGTGCTGACTCCACAAAGTAACATATTTACAGTCAATGAACTGCAGCTTCGGCAGTGCCAGCTGCAGTCCTGCAGACCGAAACCACGACGCAACCACCACCGTGTTGATGGAGAGATGGTCTCAAAGGGGTGAGATGTCACCTAGAATTTACTGGTGGTCGAAGTGGCCAAAGCTGTAGATGGGTGTTTTAATGTTAAAGAATACGTCAAGTTTGTCTTTTGTTTGGTGAATGTATTTATAATAAGCTGTTATGAAGATCTTTATGCTCTTTTGCTGTGGTCTGCAAAAAAATGACATATAAAAAATAATTAGTAAAACAATGTAAGAAAAATAACCAAAATGTCAAAGACTCGGCCAATGATTAACTCCAGGATGATCAAAGACAGTCTGCAGTTACATGCTGTGAGAGTTGGAAGACGTCCGTGTGAAGCTAATCTACTTAAAAAAAAACCCCAAAAAAATAATAAAATAAAAAAAGCCATGCGCAAAATAGGTTACAATTTGCCAAGAACACATCAACTGGCCTAAAGACAAATGGAGGAACATTTTGTGCACTGGTGAGAGTAAAGTTGTTCATTTTGAATCCAAGGGCCGTTTGTGAGACGACCCCCAAACTCTGAATTCAAGCCACTGTACGCAGTAAAGACAGTGAAACATGGTGATGCAAACATCATGATATGGGCATGTTTTTCCTACTATGATGTTGGGCCTATTTATCACATACCGGGGATCATGAATCAGTTTGCATATGTCAAAATACTTGAAGAGGTCATGTTACCTTATGCTGAAGAGGACATGCCCTTGAAATGGCTGTTTCAACAAGACAATCACCCCAAACACACTAGTAAACCAGCAAAATCTTGGTTCCAAACTAACAAAATTATTGTTATGGAGCAGCCAGCCCAATGCCGTACCTTAATCCAATGGAGAACTTGTGGGACATCAAATTCTCTGTTTTTGAAACAAAACCAAGAAATGTTAATGAATTATGGAATGTTGTTAAAGAATCTTGGAGTGGAATAACAGCTGAAAGGTGCCACAACTTGGTTGACTCCATACCACACAAATGTGAAGCAGTTATAAAAAAAAACACCCTGTACACCCTGGACTGGTTGCCAGTCAATTGCAGGGCAGACATACAAACGTTCACACTCACATTCACACTCTAATTGAGAATTTAGAGTTGCAAAAAAACCTGCCATGCATGTTTTTGAAATGTGGGAGGAAACAAACACACGCACGGGGAGAATATGCAAACTCCATACAGAGATGCTCAACAAAGATTCGAACCCTGAACCTCCTGACTGTGAGGCCAACGTGCTACCCACTCATACACCGTAGGGCCCTATCAATGAAATATTCAAGATTAAAAACCTGTAATACACAACAACACAACACATTCCAAAAACATGCATGTTAGGTTAATTGGTGACTCTAAAAATTGGAATTTTGAGTGATGTGAATTATTCACGACATGATTAATGAAATGATAACAACCAACAGCATCTTGTGCTTGGCAAAAGGGATAATTGTGGATATATATGTATAATAAATTACTATAAAAACACCATTTATAAACGAGTCCCATACTTAATCTGACAGTAATGATTAGTCTTTACCAAAATGTTGTCTTATAAAAGTGAAACATGTTTAATAAGGCTTATGTGATTGTGTGTGTATACAGATATAAATACATCTGTACATATATATTTACATATATATATGTATGTATGTGTGTGTATACAGTGAGGGAAAAAACTATTTGAATCCCAGCTGATTTTGTAAATTTGCCCACTAACAAAGAAATGATCAGTCTATAATTTCAATGGTAGATTTATTTGAACACTGAGAGACAACAATGACAAAAAAAAAATCCAGAAAAATGCGTTTCAAAAAGAGTTATACATTAATTTGCATTTCCATGAAGGAAATAAGTATTTGATCCCTTTGAAAAACGTGCTTCAGTACTTAGTGGCAAAACCTTTGTTGGCAATCACAGAGGTCAGCCATTTCTTGTAGTTTGCCACAAGGTTTGCACACATCTCGGGGGGGATTTTGGCCCACTCCTCTTTGCAGATCCTCTCCAAGTCATTAATGTTTCATGGCTGATGTTTGGCAACTCGAACCTTCCCTCCACAGATTTTTTATGGGATTAAAGTCTGGAGACTGACTAGGCCACTCCATGACCTTAATATGCTTCTTCTTGAGCCAATCTTTTGTTGCCTTGGCCGTGTGTTTTGGATCTGTCACGGTCTTCGCAGGAGCGAACCCTCGGGCGTGGACAGAATAGGCAGGTTAGGGTTGGTGTACAGGAGTTTAATGTTCACAGAAAAACAGAAAGCGATGGTGCTGTCGCGCCGGACAGGGGGGAAGAAACACCACGAAACGCTGGACAAGCGCGAGCCGCCGGATTGCCAACCTGGGTAGTCGAGCCACGGGACAAACCGTCAGAAGAGATGCTGGATCGAGGCTGAAGTAAAGTCCAGTACTGCTGGGACAGGAGAGTTGGTTTTGGAAGAACAAACAATGTGCGAGTCCGTACGTGAGCCTTCATGAGTGGAACTGAATAATCCAGCGTCTCCCAGGTGCGAGCTCTCTGCTTATGAAGGGAGTCCGCAGATTACTTGGAGGTGCGTCCCGAGGCCCCGCCTCCAGTTGCCATGGCAGCTCCTGCAACCCAAACACACGCCAAGAGAAGGCAAAGGGGAAAACACAGAGAGCAACGGAAGTGAACGTAACAGGATCATTGTCATGCTGGAATACCCAACCACGACCCATTTTCAATGCCCTGACTGAGGGAAGGAGGTTCTCACCCAACACTTGACGGTACATGGTCCCATCCATCCTCCCTTCCACCTCCACCTCCATATTTGATGGTGGGGACGGTGTTTTTAGAGTCATAGGCAGCATTCCTCCTCCTCCAAACACGGCGAGTTGAGTTGATGCCAAAGAGCTTAATTTTGGTCTCATCTGACCACAACACTTTCACACAGTCTTCCTCTGAAACAGTCAGATGTTCAGTGGCAAACTTCAAACGGGCCAGTAGATGGACTTTCTTGAGCAGGGGGACCTTGCGGGCACAGCAGGATTTCAGTCCTTCACGGCGTAGTGTGTTACCAAGTGTTTTTGTGGTGACTATGGTCCCAGCTGCCTTGAGATCTATGACAAGTTCCGTCATCCCAGAGTGGTTCTGGGATGATTCCTCACTGTTCTCATTATCATTGAAACTCCACGAGGTGAGATCTTGCATTGAGCTTCAGACCGAGGGAGATTGGCAGTTAATTTATGTACCTTCCATTTGCGAATAATAGCCCATTCCAGCCTTGTGTAGGTCCACAATCTTGTCCCTGACATCCTTGGAAAGCTCTTTGGTCTTGGCCATGGTACAGAGTTTGGCATCTGGATTGATTAATTGCTTCTGTGGACAGGTCTCTTTTATACAGGTAACGAGCTGAGAGGGCTGCTAATGTCAGCTCGTTACCTGTATCGATCTACCTGGGAGCTAGAGATCCTGCTGACAGAATCAGATACATATTTCCTTTATGGGAATGCAAATTAATAACTCTTTTTGAATCGCATTTTTCTGTATTTTTTTGTCATTGTTGTCTCTCAGTGTTCAAATAAACCTACCATTGAAATTATAGACTGATCATTTCTTTGTTAGTGGGCAAACCACTTACAAAATCAGCTGGGGTTCAAATAGTTTTTTCCCTCACTGTATATATATATATATATATA